>VIBL01000473.1:0-126412 GCA_008271625.1 Lutraria rhynchaena
CACTCGGTTAGGGTTTCAAACTGTAGCCAGGACCCACACCTACACAACCATGTATCATATAGGTATGTACCTGGTCATAGGGGGCTCGAACCGGGCCGAAAACCTCTCACAAAGCTTCAAAATAGTCAATTTTCACTGTCAAAACCATATTTGCGGACATTCTTAAACATGCCGTGACCAATACACATGTCCCATATACCCAGATGTGGTGTCAAACGATACTTAGTACCACTACCCACACGACCACGTATCATATTGGTATGCTTGGGGATCGGACCAGGTCCAAAACCTCTGATAAACTTCCATTTTCTCATATTTTCCCTGTATTAACACTATATGATATATACCTTCTTAAGCATGCCATTACCCCTGCAAGTGTCCTACATACCCGGGTGTGGTCTCAAAAGATAGCCAGGACCCATACCTACAAGTCCATGTGTCATACCAGCATGCGCAAGGTCACAGGGTCTTGGACTCGGTCGAAAACTCATTAAAAATGTATATCTAGCCAAATAAATTCGAACCTCCTTTGTCAACATTGTTACACATACTGTAGTCCCCGGGGATGTTCCAACTTATCGATCATGGACCCAAACGGTAGCTAGAACCCACACAAACACAACCGTGTATAATTCCGGTATGCGCCATGCCCTAGGGGCTCGAACCTTGTCTAAAACCTCTCACAAACGTTCAAAACAGTGATGCTTTAAAAGTTCGAACCTTCTTGTCAACAATTTTAGGCATGTCATGATCCCAGGGATGTCTCAGCTACTCGGCTATGGTCTTAAATGATAGCCAGCATCAGTACCTACACAACCATGTATCATATATATATCTACCTGGTACTAGGGGCTCGGACCGGGCCGAAAATCTCTGACAAACCTTATAATAGTCAATTTTCAGCCTCAAAACAGTCTTTGCGGACTTTCTTAGGCATGCCATGCCACCCAGGGGTGTCTCAGATACTCGATATAGGTCTCAAACTGTAGCCAGAACCAATACCTACACAACCATGTATCATATAGGTATCTACCTGGTTCCGGGGGCTCGAACCGGGCCGCAAACCTTTGACAAACCTTCAAAATAGTCAATTTTCATTGTAAAAATCATGTTTACGGACCTTTTTAGGCATGCCGTGATCCACAGGGGTGTCTCAGCTACTCGGTTAGGATCTCAATCTGTAGCCAGCACCAGTACCTACACAACCGTGTATCATATAGGTGTCTTCCTGGTCCTAGGGGCTCGGATCGGGCCGAAAACCTCTCACGAACCTTCAAAATTGTCAATTTTCAGTGTCAAAACTATGTTTGCAGACATCCTTACGCGGGTCACCACCCACACAGGCATCTCCGCTACTCGGTTATGGTTTTAAATGATAGCCATGACCCATACCTACATAACCATGTATCATATTGGCACACCAAGAGGCTCGAACCGGGCAGAAAACCTCTCACAAACCTTCAAAATGGTCAATTTTCAGTGTCAAAACCATGTTTGCAGACCTTCTTAAGCGTGTCACGACCCACACAGGTGTCTCAGCTACTCGGTTATGGTCTTAAATAATAGCCAGTACCAGTACCTACATAACCATGTATCATATAGGTATCTACCTGGTCCCAGGGGCTCGAACCGGACCGAAAACCTCTCACAAACATTCAAAATAGTCAATATCCATTGCAAAAACTATGTTTGCGGACCTTCTCAGGCATGCCATGATCCACAGGGGTGTCTCAGCTACTCGGTTAGGGTCTCAAACTGTAGCCAGGACCCACACCTACACAACCGTGTATCATATTGACATGTAGCGGGACGTAGGGGCTCGAACCGGCTCTAAAACCTCTGAAAAACATTCAAAATGGTCAATTTTCAGTGTCAAAACCATGTTTTCGGACTTTTTTAAGCATGTCATGACCCACAGGGGTTATCCCAGCTACTCGATTATGGTCTCAAATTATAACTAGGCCTAGACCTATACCTACACAATCAGGTACCATACAGATATGTACCAGGTCCTAGGGGCTCAGACCGGGTCGAAAACCTTTGACAAAAGCTGAATTTGTTCTATATTCTATATAAAAACCGGCGGTTTTGAATTTCTAAGGCAACCTGTGACCCATAGGGTGGCAATAGCTCCTCGCAAATGGTCTTAAACGATAGCGAGAACCAAGCCCTGCACAATGGTCTATCATATGGGTGTGTATCTAGGCGGTGGGGCTCGAACCGGGTCGAAAACATGCTAAAAATGTGCAATTTCTCCATAAAAACTATATTCGGTGATGTTCAGGGACATTCTGTAGGACCTCTAGGGGTGTCCTAGGATAGTGGAAATGGTCTTAAACGATGGCCAGGACCGTGTACTACACGACCATATATCATATAGGTACATGCTAGGTCCCTGGGGCTCGCTGTTGTGGTCGCCAGGATTAGCTGACGAACAAAAACAGCATCCAATCTCGAACAACAGTAACTGGTCTGCATGCCTATGTCAAATGGCACGTATAAAGCCCTTACATAACATATTTTATTGAAATACATTCAAAAATCGCAACTTATTACTTAAGAATTTCTGAAGAAAATTGAAATTGGGCTTGTGCCACTTTTAATTCGTTCTCAAGCTTATCCTATGTTATGAGGACAAGGATGCACGTCGTCATGATTATACGATATTGTGAGGACATAGATGCACAATGTTACGATGAGCCGACATTGTACGGACTTAAATCGATAGGTTTACGCACACTTTCAAAGAGAGCTGGTAAAATGTGTATAGTGATGCACAATAATTCACAAAATAACGACGTATAGAGCACTTCTGCTATTTTTGCAAAATCCATACGTAGACCCCATGAAGATGGTATACGAGGGAAAAACTTTATGAGGACTTGCGTGTAAGTCCTCTCAATGCAAACAGTCCTCGGAACGTTGGTGTGCGTCAACCCGTCCGTCCTCATAACGCCGGCTATACATACAAACACACACACACACACACACACACACACACACCCTGTATTGGCTACATTGTGAGGTCCATGATTTTATGCAGCGTTGTGAGGACTATTCTTTAACGTGCGCTTTTCTTGTTCACAAACAAATGAAAGAATGAAAATGCCTTTATGTAATATAAGAACTATTCAAATTTCTTCAAAACTCAATATCAAGAGAGTTAAGTCACAATAACGATATCTCACATATAAGTATACTTCTGAGGACATCAATCTGAGGACCCTCATTTGCATATTTTGCACTAAATCAATAGAACCAGGTATTATGAGGACTGTGTATGCATCTCACACAATCATATACTTCTGAGGACGTCAATATGAGGGCTTAGTACTGATTAACTCTACTTTTTACGAAGGCTGATTTCTTTACAATACGAATTCGGCCACGATCACAAAACTTTCAGAGCTCATAGATATCTTATCTAATACTTATCTATAAAGTCTGAGAAGGATTTTTTCGATTTTTTTAATAGTACAGTCTTATCATGATAATTTCTTGAGGGTATATGGGCACTTAACCAATGTTCTAACTACACCGAGTACATAAAATTGAATTTCTCAAAAGTGTATGTGGTATTTTCTTCAAACCTGAAAAGTAATAACATGGGTCAGTGTGGGCCAGTTTTATTGATTTTAACAAAATGTTATCCGTAAAAAGAAACAATGACGTTCAATAATTGCAAGGGGTGACTCCTTATTACCAAAATATCGGTAATGAGTCTATCCTCCGTTAGTTCAAATAACTGCCCGGCATCGCTGTCTCATAGACAGTATACAGTTCCTGAAGCGCATTGTAGGAATTCGGTACCGCAACGATGTGGTTACGCGGCTGCTGTAGATTTTGTTACGGTGAACTTTCCGCACGAGCTCTCCTCATACATTTTTGATGGTGTTAATATCTGGTGGCTAATGGCCAATCCAAGATGTTTATTATGTTGTGTCGAAGCATGCCAGTTGTCAATCGTGCTATGTAGACAGTTGTGCCATCCTGCATTAGCTGCATACTTCGATTTTGCTGCATCATTGGAAGCACTAACGGGCACAGAATTTTATATTGTTACATAATCACTGACAAATTTCCATTCACAATGACTGCCATTGTATGCAGGGGAATACCGGCCCATATCATCACGGAGCCTGCACCAAAGTCTTCTGTTTCTATGACGCATGCATCAGAAAAACTCTCGCAACTACGTCGATTAACGCGTGTTCGGTCGTCGTTATTTTGAAGTTTAAAACGTTTCTCGTCAACTTGCAGTCGTGACCTCAGATACATTCCAAGTACACCGGAATTTTGCCATCAAGCTGCTGGTGATAGAGTGCTTCTGCATATTCAAATTCTGAACGGAAAGATTCGTATGATTTAATACACACTCATTAAGATATCAATTAATCCCGTAGTATCACGCAATAGCACCAGAAATGAACGCAATATAAGCAATTGTATCACGTACCTGCGCATTCAACATACCGGCCTGAACAAGACCCACGGCTCGGGTTCTTTCTTCTATTGACATTCGGGGCATACGCAAGCTCAAAATATAATTTTGCGCCAAATACCTGGTTACACAATTCACTTTTGATTATGACTGTAAAAACATTGTAATAATATGGTCATTTAAGTCAGAAACAAATCTATGAAACCGCGTTTTGTTACACACAACGGTTAATGAGAAACACGAATCTAAATTCGGTGTACATTTCAAATATGTCCATGTAAGGCACTTCCCAAGTCTTGGGTTCAAGCGATATGGTTTTCAAAGCTCGAACTTAAGTTCCACCATTTCAAAATAGCAACTTATGATGTTTTTGTATGTCACAAAATTAATTTGTACATATAACTTTTACAAATGTAAATGTAGAATATTTTAGTTTGGGCATTTTCAGCATAATTTTAAAAGAGCTGTAAACCCGACCAAATTCGGTTCGAAAATGATACTTATGACAGGTTATACGACCGTGTTTTCAGTATAATGCAGTTCAACATATAGTACCTAGTTAGATATTTACACACATTTACATACAATCGAAGTGCTATTCAAAGCACTTGACTGATGATATGAACTCAAGCGTTTACCATAATAACCATTCTACATAACTACTTGTCATATTATATGGCAAGTCATAAGGGTAGGTCTTAGTGATAATTTTATGTGAACTCGGTGCAAGGTGTATTTCTTCGACATAATGGGAAATAGGGAACTCGTCTATCATTACCGTACAAAGTGACTTCGTGTGACCAATATCGCTATCAAAGGTATTCGAATATGACCTTACACGATAGCCATTACCCATATAAAGTATTATATGGGTTAACATCTGGTCGATGGTGCTCATACCTCGAACAAAGTTGAAAGAGGGATATTTTCTATAAATTTGGTACCTACGTAGACATGCTGGACATCAAGCGCTCCCGTAGGTACTCTAACAGGTCTTAGCCATGACTCATACCAACACTAATATAATTACCGTGGGCATATACCGGGTAATAGGGGCTTGAATCTGCATGAAAACGTAATAATAAAAATATTCAAATCCTACAGTTTTCTATGTCAAATCAGTACATCGTGATAGCACTATAGCCCATAGCACTAATCTTGATTCTGGGATATGGTCGTAACTGATGGCCATACCCATAGCAACACAACTTTGTATCATAAGAATACATGCCAGGTCCTAAGAGTTCGAATGTAGTCTAAAACTTATTTAAGTGGCTACAATCGCGAATTTTTTATGTCAATTATCTTAGAACTTCTTAGACTTGTTGAGACCACGAAGGCTTTCCAGTGTACTTAGATATGGTCTTAATCCGTACCAACACGACTATGTATCATATGGGTACATTGCCGGTCATAGAGGCTCTATGATAAGGCCTCGTAGACTATTGTAATGTTACCATGATTTTCCATTTAAAATTGACCGTTCTGACATTTTAGTCCATGGCAGAAACATTATAACATATTAGTTGATTGTTAGGTCATCACAATGCCGTCTGTTCATGGCACTGAACTTAGTAGATTAACAAAGTGAAAGCAGGAAGTGTTTTCCTGTTATGTTGGTTTACCTCATTATTTGCTACAAAACTTGTAAAACTGGTAAAGGCAGATGCAACATCTGATGTGAAAGTAAAAACAAAAACACACGATACAAATTATTATTCTTTTTATACAATTTTCTTGTACACAACTTACAAAAACAATACATGTAAGCATCGCTTTAATTTTTACATGCTAAATCCTGAACAGATAAATTATTAAAAGCCAGGGTCAAAAATGGTACATTATACTTGGGTTTTTTAAAAAGAAAGCGCATGTTCAATAATTACAATAGTATATATACAATAGGATGATAAATGAATTTTTACAATATTTTAAAGCATTAAATAATCCTGCTGACCGGTTTTTCCAAGCAAATGAAGACAATTGATCTAAATGGAAAGTATTTAAAATAATGTTTTGAAGAACTAGATAACTGTATATATATGGCAAAATTAGACTTATCTTTAAATCAATTATCAAACAGCAAAAGCGCTGGACCAGATGGAATTATCAATGAATTTTTAATCAACGTCGTCATATATTATTTTAACATGATTCAATAAGATTTTAAACAAAGGTTATTTTCCAACTTCCTGGAGTGAAGGTTATGTAATACTCATTCACAAAAAATATATATATAAATAATTTGAATAATTTTAGAGGCATTTCTTTAAAGTTATTGGCAATCTTTTTACACATATTATAAATAATCGATTGTCAACACAGCGGATACATGTTATATATATTTAGACACTAGCTGGCTTTCATGCCAATATTGGAACAATCGATAATATAGGCATTTTATAAACCAAAACAAAAACCTGAAGGAGCATTTACTGATTTTTCCAAGGACTTTTATTAAGTACTCCATCAAATTTTTTGGCCTAAATCAATTAAATTTGGCTTAAGTTGTAAAGTTTTTAATATTATTAAATGAAAGTGCAATTTTGATAAATCGAAAGTGAAAGTAGGCTGTAACACAAGTGAATCTTTTAAATGCTTTCTAGGCATCCATCAGGGAGAATGTTTAAGTCCATTTTTGTTGTCCTTATATACCCATGATTTAGAGGACATCTTGTATGAAAAAGGTTTTGGAAGCATACATTTAATGAAATCATATTTATTAATGTAATTTGATCATATAATAATTATGTCTGAATCACACATAGGCTTACAGAATGGTTTAAACATTTTATACTCATATTGTAAGAGATGAAAACTTAACGCAAATACAGACAAAACTAAAGTTATTGTTTTTAGAAAGGGGGGTACTTTACGAAGAAATTTTAAATTTATGATAATGACCTTGAACTGGAAATAGTCAGCATGTTTACCTATTCAGGAATTGTATCGTGGAGATAACTCAAATTACATTAGCTAGTAAAGCACAAAAATCAATTTTTAAACTAAGAAAACATTTAATAAAATTTACAGGTCTAGATATCAAACACTCACTTAATTTATTTGATATGATAATTTCTCCAATACTAAATTACGGTTGTCAAGTTTGGGGTTTTCATCATGCACAAAAATAGAACATGTTCATATACAATTCTGCGTATTTCTATTAGATGTTAAATCGACCACACAAAATGACTCTATATATGGTGAACTCGGTAGGATAAAATATCAGAGTAGAAGACTTATATTAATGATAAAACCGTGGTTTAAAATATTGAATGCAGATGACAAGAAATTTATAAAAACAATGTATAAAGTGATGTTAAATATATTGATACATTTCCAAATAAATTAAAATTGGGCTTCTTTATGAAGAGATATATTAAATAGACTAGGTTTTCATGAAGTTTGGCTAAACCAAGGAGTAGGTGATGCTGAATACAGTTTTGTACTTAATAAGTACTGATGTCCTTAAAAGAACAATTACAATACTGTCAAAACTTGTTATACTATATCTATCTTGAACTTATAATAAGTACAATACAGCAATATACATATTCCTTAGATATGCAAATTGCTAACTACATTTGACATTACACTGTCAACAAGACCACAATATGAACATTTAAACAACAATATTAGACTGGTAGTAAAATGCAATTTCATGTACTAACAAATTCACAACATAGTGCAATATAATTCACATCATTCATACTTTGTGAGCACTTATTTCATACTCCAGTCCAAAGTTCACCCTCAGCAATCAAAATGAGGACTTATTTCATATTCCAGTCCAAAGTATATTCCAGTCCCTCAGCAATCAAAATGAGGACTTATTTCATACTCCAGTCCAATGTTCACCCTCAGCAATCAAAATGAGGACTTGAAGGAATGAACAAGAGCAATATGAAACAAATATCAACAATCCTTTACCTATACCATGCATACCATATTACCTGGTAAGTTAAACATAAGGTTAAACAAATACATGTATATTATTATATCCAAACATCAATATAACATGAAAAGTATTATCTAAGATAAATGAGTGAGTAATCACTATTTTCATACTGGATTTGATTCACATATTTGCATGTTCTTCCTGTTTTTTTTAACCAAATACATTTAAGATTTTAAGTAGTATAAGTTAAAAAGGTACCCTTGAAATTGGTGTGAACCTGTTCAAGATGTCTAGTAAGTTTTGCAAAATGTTTCATACAGTAAACACATGAATGTTTCTTATTCCATATTCTCTTACCATTTTCAGACTTTTTACTTGTTACAAATATTTCATTGTTTTCATTAAGGGCAGATTTGGCATTCCTAATTTCATCACCATTTTCAGACAGTAATTCAACATTTTTCAATGAAACGTTATTTGCATTTTCAGGCAGTAATTCAACATTGTTCAATGAAACGTTATTTGCATTTTCAGGCAGCAATTCAGCATTGTTCAATGAAACATTATTTGCATTTTGCATTGCAATGGAACTATATCAGATACATTGTCACTGTCCCCTTATAATGAACTAAATTCTGACATGTCACTTTCCTCTGAGGGGACATAATCTTCACCATCATCATCATCAGAGTTGTCCACTACTGAATATCCTGAACTGTCAGAGTCATTTCCTGTTGATTGGGTGGTGTACTTTGTGTGATTTCCTGTGCAGGAGTTGCCTACATTCCGGTTCTCTGAATCACTGAAAATAGAAATAAAACCAACACACTTTGAGAAACTAATGATTAAAATATATAGTTAACCAAGCTTAATATATACTGGTTCCAGTCATTTGTTAACACAAAATTTAACACCTCATAGATAATATTCAGGTTTATGAGGACTTGAAGTTATTTTTATCTACTTTCTGACACACCATTCAATCTGAGGATTTACATGCAATGTATATGGCTGCTAACATGGCCCTATTTTGCTCACCTTAATAAAAACTGATTTGACCTGGTAACCTTGTTTTTCATCCAAAATGACCCAAGTTCAAACTTGTTCAAGATATTATTAATACAAACATTCTGACAAGTTTGATGAAAATCCAATCCAAACTGTGACCTATGTAGTATTAATAAGGTTTTGACCTGGTGACTTAGTTTTTGACGTCAGATGACCAATATTCGGACTTGTCCAAGATATTATTAAGACAACCATTCTGATAAGGTTCAATGAAGATCCAATCAAAACTGTGACCTCTGAAGTGCTACCAAGGTTTTTCAATGATTTGACCAGGTAACCTAGTTTTTTACCCAACAAAGCCCTTTATCAAACTTGTCCGACATATCAACAAAACTAAGCCACTGACCAATTTTCAAGACCCTCTGACCAAAAGTGTGTTCTCTAAATTGTTCACAAGGATTTTCTTCCATTTGACCCTGTGACCTTGTTTTTGACCCCACATAGCCCTTTATCACACTTGTCTAAGATATCATCAAGACTAAGCCACTGACCAATTTTCAAGACCCTTTGACCAAAAATGTGGCTTCACAAGATTTTTCTTCCATTTGACCCTGTGACCTAGTTTTTGACCCCACATAGCCCTTTATCAATCTCATCCGTGATTTCATCAAGACTAAGCCACTGACCAATTTTCAACAAAATTTTCAAGACCCTTTAACCAAATATGTGGCCTCAAAAGTGTTCACAAGGTTTTTCTACCATTTGACCCCGTTACTTAGTTTTTGACCCCACACAGCCCTTTATCAATCCCATCTATTATATCATCAAGACTAAGCTATTTTCAAGACCCTCTAACAAAAAATGTGGCCTCTAAAGTGTTCACAAGGTTTTTCTTAAGGATCAGCAAATTTTTTTTGCACACAACATGTATTTTTTTGATAACATAGAATTACTATGTCTTGAAAATTGTGCATGATGTAAACAATAAAAGTCTCACCAAGAAATTGAAATGATGACAGGTCCCTTACTTAAAAAAATGGTTACATTTGTTACATTTCCAGTTATACATGAATATTTCATTATTATTCAGATCATGTAAAAAATAATGTATAAATGAATACATAAATGTCATTTCATTAAATTACTACAGAACTTGCAATCAATCTCCAATATAGTATTCATCACTCAAGTATTTGAATCTCTAGCGTGTGTATTCCTTTATGATATGACAAATGAAAAATTTCTGTGTCACTAATAAAATTCTGAGCAAATGCTTATTTCATTAAATCTTTATCTCTTTCAGATATACCTTCTTGTACGTAAATAATCTAAAAAATACCCTGCACACAGTTAGATTTTGGGTTGTGTAATCAAAAATCAACAATTTTTTAAGTCTTTTTCGTCATGTAAGTATATAGATGTTTCTAATTACATAATTTTTCTGTGGAGACTGGTTTGATAAAAATGAAATGTAACAAGGCTGGTCAGATATTACCTCCGGGAGGTAGTGTCCTGTTTTCAGATAATCATCCATATAAACATGATTCAAAACCAAGCAATGACACATGATAATCGTAATTAGGAGAGTAACTGTCATATAATGTTTTAATGATCACAATTATTTCCTGAAAAAGGCACAAAAGGTGCAGTTGGTGCTAGAATATATTAATATCATATTCATACACAAATACAGAATATCCGAATCCAGTAAATATCTCCTATTGTGGGAAATGATAACCAAGCTTTGGAAAGACAATATGCATTACTCAATTAAAGCTTACTTAACAAACAAAATGCTAAATTCAACATAATAACCTGTCTCCATGATTAAATGTGTTGTATTTTTCTCTATGCTTGTTCAGTACACCCACCAAACTTTAAAGTAAGTTGAATCAAAAGCTTCTGGAATACATAGATCATGATGTTTTTTTAATAATAGTGCACTTTTTGCAAGAAATAGCCAATAGAAAGTTGAACAAAACAAATTCTGGTATATTCATCTAATGCATAATGCTTTTTACAATAATTGAGGAATTCATATCTGTGTATTGCCTTGAAAAATGCAAACAGTCCTGCAATGGAAAAAATGAACCCACCTTGGCACATTTACTTCCAGAACAAACAAATACCCTGTCCATAGCCTTTTCTGAAAATGAAAAATTCATAGAGAACTTTACCAGTAAAAAAAATTTAAGAATGATAAAATATGATACACTGTAGAATAGGCTAAACTTATTTTTTTCCTTTCATTCAAGTCTAATTTTAGTTCACATTCATCATATATATAATAACATCCTGAGGACTTTTCACACTATGTGCATCAGTCAAGTCCTCAAAATACAGTTAACACTTGATTTAAGTATGCACCATTATAAATCCTGCATACAGAAAAACAAGTCACATATGAGTTGATACATAAGTCATTTGAAATACGTACCTTCTGAGATTTTCTGTAAGTGTTTATGGTCAATCTGTGCTTGGGGTAATGAATAGTCAATATCTGAAATTCAGTCAAATACACCATTAAAAATCTATTTTAACTGGTTTAAAAAAAACTGGACATATTAGTCAGGGTTACCTTACTTGATGTCATTCGAACATTCTTGACTTATTCTAGCAATTTTATTATATCTTGTGACAACATAAAAACATTCAAGTAAGTAGTGTTGGTGCTAAACAAAAAGGTCAAATCTAGTTCACTAAAAAATACCTCATTAAAACATTATAAGTCCAGATCTGTCAAATTCAAGGTCAAATCGAGGTTGGGCGATATTGGTGTTACGGGAATGGGCCAAAACAACAATTGTATAAGTATAAAAAGAGAAAGTTTGAAAGAGCAGAAATTGAAATTGAATTTATTGCATATATTATTATAAAAAGTACCTAACTCTCCAGCTATTGAAGATGCACACATAATTAGCCATAACAGAAAAACATCAGTATTTATGCTTAACCATATACGCACCACTTCAGAGTACTGTAAATTTATTTATAAGATTTATTTGGGTAAATGCTAAATCTCCAAAACTACATTATGTATCTGCTTTACTGTGTTATCATAGACATTTACATAAACTATTGCTAACAGTAAAATACTGTAATATTAAGTTACATTATGGATAAACCAAATAACTGTAAGATGAATAACAAATATGAACATTCCTTTACTTCTAGTTGATGGATTTAAACAATCTTAAACTATGGAAGTTGGTGAACTATTCATTATTTAACAGGGCACATAACACAATATTTTACATGATTAATTCCATGGAATGAATGAACAATTCATGATGACTGAACAATTTCGATTTTTTATTTAATGATGGGGAAATTTTTTTCTTTCAATGGGGAACAATATATACTTTTTACTTGGAAACAGGGCCAAATACCGGAACCCAAAAATGGCATAAAAAAGGCCTGCAGAACCATTTTAGTTACATGGTGACAGTTCAAGTGTAGGTGTTCATTTTGAACAATGGATTAAATCTTTCTGGTAAAATGCAACAGGTTCTGGTATTACTGATAAGGTTCAGAAAAGCTTTATTAAATGTTGTATGTAGTGGGATGAGATTAGCAAAGGTGATGACAAAGATGAGCTCAAATGAGCTTGACTGCTGCCTAATCTATGAGAAATAAACATTAACATCAGTACTTTGTGTTGATAAACCACACGTTGGAAGATGGCTATGTGATACTCAGAGGATGATTAAAATCATGATAGCTGACATTTATGAATGTTTGTAGAAACACGATTTGTTTCAAAAAGGGATGACAGTATTGATGCAGACTTCTTTTCAATTTTGGGGGAAAGGAGTCACTCCCCATTGGTTGGGAAAATAAGTACACAGACGAGCAGAAAAGGGGAATTTCCGTACCTAAATTAAAATGTGCTTAGTCTATTTTCATTTCTAATAAACAGCTAAGTTACACACATTTCTAACGCCAAACACTTAGACACTATGTTAATTGTTAGGGCACTGTAAATAGAAAACACAATGACTCTATGGATAGAACCATAACTTTGTATTTTATCGTAAACAAATAGCATACACAATGTATATGTTGTAAGAATTTCCTTCTATAAAAACAAAGTACATATATCTTTATTTTAAAATTACCCACCTCTTTATAGTCTTGAGCATGCCAAATACTTTGTTCCTGCCCTTTCAGCCATTAGCTAAATTTGTCTTATTTGTTTTATTTAAGTGTTGTCAAATACTTATCACATATTGATAAAAAGTGGTTTCTTAGAATTGCAGGGAGACATATACTGCTATTTTTTGTACCTCCAGAGCTAAATATTGTTTAGGTCAATATTATCGAGCACCCCCTAATATAGCCTTACTTATTCGGCATTTCAGTTGGCCGATTTCATAAAGGAATTCAGAAGGGCCATCCTCTGAGCCTTACAAAGAACCGCATATTTATGTGTGAATGCGAATTAAGCAAAAATGCATCAGCAACTGGTAAAACTTGCTCAAATCAATAGAAATAACACTGCGCCATAAATTCTCGGTATCTAACCCCAAAATTCAAATATTTGACTTAAAACTTTTTTTCGTTCCCGGTTATCGTGCCCAATGGGTTTTAACTGGGTATTTTCCATACACAAATATGCAGTTCTTTGTAAGACTGAGCTTGACGTGGCCAAATAAAAAAAAATGTTTCGCCCTAACAAGCAGTCTCATTAGTTGACTACATGAAACTATAAACCCGAGTCAAGCACCAACATTAAACAAAAACAAATAAAAATAAGGGTGTTGTAACTTAAATTAACTTGTTTTCATAGCTTGATTTTCATTTGGATGGGAATAATTGAATTGTACCGTATATTGAAAGTTTCGAAAAATGACCTTGCTTCGCCTTCAGTCGTTCCTTTCGGCCGCCATGATGGATTTCACCTTCGGGGTCATTGTGAGAGGTCCAGTAGACTAAGAGTGAACTGATAGATGTTCGTATAAAATTAAGATTTTTTATAAGAATTAATGTTTTTATCGTAATCATATAAACCATTACCTCTAAATTGTAGCGAATCCAAATCATGTACTTATCTGTATACCACCAAGAACGCCATGACGTGATCATAGTCAGAAGACGCTTTAAACGCGTCAAAGAAAACAAGCGTCTCGAAGATCCGATGACATGCGAAATATCCGAATGAAAGCAGTAATTACGTCATACTCTACGTAACAGAGCTATACGCACAGTTTCAAGGTCACGTGATATATAAAAATGTGCGTAAGATGTGCATGTACATCACGAAAACACGTCAAATTGAGGACTGCCTATTTTTTTAGAAAAAACGATCGAGGAACGTACAACAGACGAAAATAAGTGAAGACAATGTGAGTCCTCAGAATGGAGTTTGGTCCTCACGTTGTTGGTGTGCATTCAAGTTGAGGTCCCCAGTTTGTAAGCAATACAAACGCACACATACATGCATACATGCATACATGCATACATACATGCATGCATGCATACATACATACATACATGCATACATGCATGCATGCATACATACATACATACATACATACATACATACATACATACATACATAAGGGATTCCTGGTTCCCCTCAGGTTAAAACATATAAAGCAAAGAGCGGAAACAATAATGATTCGTTAATTTCCGTTCTAGTTATGTCGTTCAAGAAGTATTCCGATTTCTGATGGCCGTTTATCGTTCTAAAGGTTGTCGTTCTTTAGGGGGGGGGGGATGAAACGCCGTTTCAGAGAGGGACCCGTTCTCGAGAGGTGACGTTTAGGGTAGAATCACTGTAATTTGATCTTATGATGCTTATATTGTGAATCCATCGTGAAGATAGTACATGCATGAATGCTGAATTATACATCGTAATTACAAATTACAAAAATACAATTATAAAATTAAAATTACAAAAATACTTTAAAGAATCACACCATTATAAAATGCTTTGGCAAAATGTCAAACACAACTGTAAGGATACGTTTTCTCCAAGTCTGCGATGCAAAGAGTATTTTATGGGTACACTTGTACTTTATTTACAAAGATTTGTTCACCCGTTTAAATAGAATATATCATTGGACATCAATATCAAAAATCATTCGCACAGCACATACATCAGGTTCAGAGGAAAGCCACAGTAAAAATTCGAAATTCATTTATTGTACCAGCTCGGATTGTTGCTAGGTCTTCATTCATAGTACGGTGTTCAATAAATACGTTGACCGGTTTAGTAGGTCCTTTCCAGATCTCATGCCATCATATTAAGCAATTATCAATTACCCGGTCCATATTTCTGCTTGTAATTTGCATAGCATCGCCAATTTTAGAAATAAACAAAACCTAGTTTTAGTTCTCTATTAATCGATTGATTGCTTCAATGTAATCTTTCTTGGTCTTATACCGTTCTCTAAATTGTAATTTTTTATAGTGTTGATATGTTACAACATTACGTACGTGATATGTTCTTGCATACTCATCTTTTGTCACAAAATGTATACCTATTCTTCTAAATGTTTATCATTCTGTTGTATTTCTCAACAACTGACACTTTTATAAATTAGCCACGCTAATAATGTTTTAGTAATATTGTGTGTCTTACCTAATCTACATTGTATGCATCTACTATAATTCTTCCTGTAAAACTTCTCAGATAATAATAAATCAATATGAAACATTTGAATGAATGTATGTTTACATTTCATATATTATCATGTATCTACTTTCCATTTCATGGAATATGTGTAAGGTTTACTTTATTTCTTACGGTCGTTTGTACTACTTCAAAGATAAAGTACCATTTTGTAAATGAAGTAAAGATATGATGTTAAAAATATCAAGTTATATCACATTGGTAACTGAAATGAAAGGTCAATAGCTTTGACAACCATGTACATTACAAGTCATATACGTTCCTGTGTTTTACTACATATGAGGACATCTGAAATAACGATATATTCATTTGGTCCCCATATTTCAATAATTAAGAGAGGATATTTTACCTAACTTCCATTTAATTGTACTACATGATCTTTACGCAATAACCAGTATGAAACACTAATACAGTGAATACACAATGATTAAATGCATGGGACAGAAGAGCTCTTGCAATGTTATTTATTTGAAATATATTGTAGTCTCTAAGGTGCTTATTGTGCCTATGTGCCTATGAAAACATTTGATTGATATTCATAATCTAGTAAGTGTTTATGAGCATACATAAAACACATCAATAAATGATTGTGTGATTATCAGTAATTGCTTTTCGTAGATATGTAAGATAATGATAACTTAAAAGGGTAAATGATTGGCATACCGACATAGTAAGCAATAATCTCAAAGTGTTGTTTATACTTCAATACATACTACTAACAACAATTGATAATGTATATTTTAGTTTCATTCATAAGATCATAATATTCATAATCACTTGGACCACAATAGGTACCGTTGATTGCAAAGACCTTATGTTAAACACAAACGTTTTGATGCAAAAATTGACTGAAGTAATGGATTCTGATACCAGATTTTTGTGCACATTTGGAATGCTTAAATTATCGCCATAAAGCAGCCATACATTAATAGTATATTGTTGCGACGTACGTGAAATCACTATGGTTTCGTGTGCTAAGATTGTGTATTTAGTTTATGCCATGAAATGGATTGAAAACCATTGATCTAATAAGCAAATGTATTCATTTTGCAAGTCGACACATTCAATCCCGGAAATTTATCGAGAAATTTGACTGCTATCGCACTGGAAAATATTTCTGGATTTTCGGGATGTCCCGATTTCTGCGGAATATTATGTATTTATAGACTGCTTTGTTTTTAAATATCAATTCAATCTGCATGCGATGGTATTCGGCATACGAATAGAAAATGACAAGAAATAGTAAGAAATGTCATGAACGTATTACCATGACAATAGTCTACCACAAAAAGTCTAATGAACACACGTTCTGATTTATAATACAATAGATCATTAACAAAAATACAAAATAAATGCACTGCATGGGAAATATCGCTACAAGTTTATGTCATTTTCCTTTTTATGCATCAATTCATTTAACTATCATTTTGTAGAACAAGTCAAGGAATTAATCACATGCTGAAAATTTCGGGTAGAAATATGGCGGCCGGAACTATGAGGTGGTCGGACTTCTGGGTTTTGCTATGATTCTACGTAATTCATATATCGTCACAATACATCTTTGACGAACATAGAAGTTACATTAGAATGTTTTATTAGTTTGATAAGTTTCGAATTCTCTTCTATTTTAAAATATCAAATTATCGTTCAAACATTGAAAACTTCTCTTATTACAATTTACATGTATTTTTATAATTTCATTTAAAAAATAATTAATATTTAATATAGATAAATATAAAGGCGTTCATCTGATATCAAAATGATTTACCTGTATAACTGGGCTGAAAATTCAACTGTAATTAGAATCAAAATTACTTTCCTTCCTCAAACTTATCATAGATCATAATAATACATCGAAAGTTGTACTTCTGAAGTCACCAAGGGGACCGGCCAAAAAGATCAGATTTTGGAAGTTTCCTGAAGCTTAGAGTATCATGGACCAAGATGAACAATTAAACATCAGTGGTTCTTTGTGGAAGTGTATTGAGCCATTACTCTTTGTGCAGTACGTTAGTAGTTACTCTGAGACATGATGGAAACACAAACATCGCATTATATAATTTATTAGATACTGTCTTTCCAGTTTATATTCACATACTAATATTAACATATTAGACGTTTTCTTGCTAACAGTTTCTTCTGATTTAATATTACGACCATTGCTTGGCAAGTAAAATGTGTTCAATTCTCCGACATTCGATAATTAAAACCGCTCTTTTAAAGACACCGTAATTAAGATATAATCTCCAAGGATATTTGATTCAAACCCCGCAATTCAAATTTAATACCAAAATTGCAATCATCAATTAATCAACTAATCATCACCTCATACATTTACCACTATCTGTTTATATAATAATCTTAATATCTACGCATTAACTGTTTTACAAATTGTGATTATAATGTGTGACACCGCTAATGAAATCTGCCGCGGGACTTGCAATCTCATGTCAAGTAATTGATAAAATATTTTGCACTGCACTTTTAATATGAACCAAATTTTGTGAAAAATGTGTTCGGAATTCAGAATTCAGAAGTTTTTGAATTCGGAAGTTTGATCTACGTAGAAAACAGAATGGTAATTGCCTGGACCTATAAAATTGTTCAGATTTTAGAAGTTTCCGGATTTCAGAGGGTCCGGATTTCAGAAATTACACTGTACACTATTTCAATTCTTCTGACAGTTGTCTTATATTTGACGTATAATAAAGAATGACTTCCAATTTCAAAATAATTTTGTAAGATACGAATAAGTGTTGCTGGAACGTTACTGAATAATTAGAATAAAGAGGAAATATATCTGTCTTTAAACCAATCACAAGATTTGGTATTTTATAGACAGCTTAAGCATTCTTTTAAACTGTTATATCCATCATATTTATTTTTGATTTTATGTAATATACTGTGCTTTACTTTCGCTTGTTTTTATGATACAATGTACCTACATTGAATGATAGTGATATTTTGCGATATAAATTTCAACAAATCTTTTATTAGCATAGGTCCTTTATTTCAATCTTGTCCGTATAATCGTTTCTTATTCGGTGGACAAAATTTCATTATTACATGATCAGGTTTGTGGCAAAAATATCACTTTGTTTCTACTACGCTGTATATGAAGGTACCGTCAATACTGAGTTGTTTCATACTATATTCCAAAAAACACATGAGCACATGAAATGAATTACGATTAACATACACCTTACCACATGTTCAAGTGAAGATTGCTGTGAATATTCGATGAATGATCAAGAAGTAATACCACAAATAACGGCTAACCATACTAAAAATGAATCATTATGTTACAAAAACAACAAGTAATATGATTGATTGATTGATTGATTGATTGACTGATTGGTGTTTTACGATGGTTTTAACACTAACTAGGCTATATCGCACCTAAAACAATATGTAAAGATATTATTCATCATGTAGTAGAATGGGACGTATGCTATATTTACAAGGGGGGGGGGGCAAATCATAACGTAATTCAAACATGTCTTATTTAATTTGTATCTTTTATTGAAATATCTAGGGCTTCATATTTTTCTTTGTTTTGTTTGCTTGTCTGAAATGCAGATGTTATGACTCATACGTGTACATTAAATCCCCTGTAGAAATTGATGCATCGGTTACTTTTCAATAGTAAAAATGTTGATCTTTTTAATGATACATTTATACTTATTTTCTGAATATTGATGAATAATTTATGATCAGTCAACTATATTTAGATCATGCATCATCAATTATGCAGAAAAAATTAGGTTTGAAAACATACTATCAAAATGATTATACGTCAAAGTTAAAATAGACCCGTCCTATCCGTTCGCATTTACGCACTTATATGTAGTCAATATTTGTTCCTCTTACTTCTACAGCTTATCTTAAGTGTAGGTAGGACATTACTTGCTCATGTTTTCGAAAACCTCCTTGAAAGCGTCATCGAGGATTAAATAACATTTGCAACTCGAAATTTATGTGTTCAGTGATGTTTGGTGTAAGATATTCACGTAAATATTTCAAAAAGGTTTGTTATATTTTCATCACCACATTAAGAGCATTTAGTGAAAAGCGATTGTGTTATAATGATACACAGTAAATTTATTCCGAGGCTTTGAGTAAGCATGATACACAATAAACCTACAAGTAAAATGACGCCATCGATTGAGTCAATACGATTGTCTGTATATGATAAGAATAAATCACCTGAATGGGTTCACAGGCATTATAACACAACATGTCATTATGTAATCTCTGATCACAATTCATGTAGGTGGCATTTAATACCAAATACTTTCGTAGTTTGGAACTAAGCTGAAAATTGATATGTCATAGCAAATTATTCCTTTACAATTATTTGGTACTGCCGAGTTAGATACATTCCATTCACGGAGATATTTTACACAACGTTTAATTGTGTGTAAATAGGTATAATTGAGACGACAGTGTATATGATAATTTGATGCTTATCTATCGTGCTACGTTCAGGATAATACGACTTCTTTTGGTTCTAACAGAAACGTATCGGATAACATTTGATGAAGATGATAATGTTATTTCAATTAAACCATTTGCAAAGAAAAGATAAATGGCCGTAACTAATTTATTAATTATGCAGACTTTAATATAACTTTATTTAAATAATTATATTGAGTAAATACACACGGTGTCACATTGGTTAGAATGGTCAGCTCACTCATGAGGATAATTACACCACTGATGCATCTTCAGTAGAACAACTAAAGTATCGATGCCTCTTACTAATTGGTTAATATAAATCAATTGTATACAATATAAAGAAATGCACATGATCGATAACTGAAGAGGTTTTGTTCATTCGGCGAAATAATACTTTTTTTGGTTTTTATTTTAGACATTATTTAAATTTATATCAGTATTTAACGTTATTATACTGTTGAGTTGTCAATCTCTCAATCTTGGAACACGAGTAGCACATCGCAGCTTCCGATAAGTGCTAAATTTGAGAAATAGCGGCCTGATATTTGTAATTGACGGGTTATTTTTTTTATCGAATTTCTAATAATTCATCCAATTGTAGATGACACATATAAAAGAAAGTAGACGGGACGTCGCATTAATCACAATTTCCATTCATGTTAAAAATATAATTCAATTCCTTATGTAACAACAAATGAAATCATGGTATTAACATTCGTACTTACTTTTGATTGATATAACCTTAAATTCATACATGGGTCATTTAAGAATAAGCTCTTAAAAGCTTATTTAAGAAACCTTAAATACATTTTAGATTTAGTACATTTACATTCTAGCAAAATGAAATGAAAAGCAAAAATAAACACATTTATATGATGGACTGCCAGCAAGAAGATTCAATATTGTATGTGCCGGGTGATTTTCTACCACAGATTATGAATAAGCCATTTTACAAATTCAACTTATTATGTCCTGCCATTCCTTTCTGTTTCACCTCTATATTGCATTCCAATTGCTTGCCCGCATTGCTATTGTCTCCAGATTAGAGTTCAATAAGAGCTGAATAGTCGGTGCGTCTTCTAAAACCGATCGAATACAGATTAATGAGCTGACTTGAAACATGTGATTAAAACTTCTGATCGTCCAGTTATTAGGTATACTTTTTACGAACAGATATCGCATGTAGGACAAAATTTTCGCATTTAGGTCATATTGATATAAAGAGCAAGCACTTTGCTATGTGTATTCCATTTATTATGGATGTCGTGTTTTGTCCAAAACATTTCCGTACATACGACTGAGTCATAAAATATAAATGCATCCCGCATAAAATATGAATCTGTAAGGCCAGAAAAACAATGCACAATTTCCATATAGTCCTCCATCCACATTCCATGTATCATCAACCTAGCTTTTGTCCTTTTTTGTCCCCTACCGGTGTCCGTCCGCTCAGAACTGGATCCCGCGTTAACTCAATGACTAACCAAGCTAGCTTGATGAAAAGTGGTATGTAAATAGGTGACAATGTGTATATTACGTACGTTATTTTGCTTTCACCATCACGAAGGAATTGTGGTTGCTACGGTAACAGAATTGGTAAAAATGCGGCCAGAACATCTGGATCCCGCGGTAACTCGATAATTTGATTACCATGGTAACGCAAATAGTAAAAATATTCGGAAAAGTATTGATTCGGTCATGACCTTTTTCACTGTTCAAGAAAGGTGAATGAAATTTGGTATTTGAGATTGTAATATTTCATTAAATATTTTGTTGTCTCACAGGGTAACAATTCTGGTCGCTATTGTAATGTTAATAGTAAAGAACATGTTTCAAAATCTTGATACTGCTGTAACAAACTTTATTCAGGCCATGTGAATGAAGCCGGTAGGGGACATTATGTGTTGCGGACAACACCAGCTTCTTACTGAGTTTTAGCAGGTCCAGATTTCTTCAGACGGACGGATGATAAACCTATAGTTCCCTCTGGTAAAATAGGTAGGGTACTAACAATAGGCACTACAAACAGCAGCAAGCATAAACAATTGATTTTTCTCATCGTCCCGCAGGTGCGATATTGTCTCGTTAATGTTAAAATCACCGTAAAACACTAATCAATCAGTCTCATCTTCCCTGACTTATGACTTAACTAATAGAATTTTACGATGCAAACTAAGTGACGTCATGTATCGATTTGTGACGTCATTCACAATTTTACTGAATTCTGAAGTAAATGAGAACCAGAGCAATCGCGATCAAAGGAAAAACAGAAACATTATTTTGAATACTACTCATGTCTTTGACTGTACATACTTTAACGATAAAAACAACATTTATTAGACCTTTTGTTTGTGTTTCTACTGCACATTGAGTCCGTCTGTAATAATTCGTACCAGGAACATCGATCTAGTGACAGCAGAGTTCTCACGTGTTTCATGTAATTATTTATTTTATGATAAATATTTTAATTAATCATTTACCTCAAAAAGTGTAGAATATACAATTAAACAAACATATCGTATACTCACATGAAAAAGTATGTAAATTAATGATTATGTAATTTTGAAATAGTCTACTTAAATATTTTCATCATAACTAATGCTGCTTAAATTTGTGTCGATTTGTTACTGTTTCTTTATTGAGCATGAATGTTTTCTACTATTCAGTAGATAAAACATAGTTTTTTTTATATAATAACATAGCTGATTATTTTATGTTAAGTGAATAAATTTAATCGTTTAAACTTGTTTTGTGGAAACAACCTAGGGAAAAAAACAAAACAAATATTTCATACAATTCATGTACACGAATAACAAACTGGACAAAAAAACTCGTAAAAGAGCGTACAATCAACGACAAAAACAAGTTGATTGTTCTCGTCTTCCTTACCACAAAACTGAACCAACAAAATTATAGCATGCGAAAAGTGACGTCATATATGACGTCATATTCGGAAGCTTACGAATTACGTCCAAGGTCCTTGATTTAAATGTTAGTGTTTATTAAGAGGAATTTTAACGATTAAGATAATACTTAATGTACCAAATGAAACATAAAACAAAAAAAATATATATGATATATACTCTACTGAGATGAACATATAAATGAAGTGTAGCAGACAGCTAAGTAGCTAGCCAGATGTTCGACCAAAATTAATGATTGAAATTTTGAAACACACAAAATGTTGTACCAGCTCGGAATATGTTGCCATGTCTTCATACCTATTGCGGTAGTTATTATAAGTACGTAGATCGGTTTCCCATTTTAGCTTAATATACAGTAATTTCATGCAATAATGTTGAGGAATAGTCACCTGATTTATAACATACAAAAAGTATTTCATTCACAGAAGACCTATACATGGGTATTGCAATGATCGTAATAATAATAATGCTTGTTCATGTACTTTACTGAAAACATTACATATAAAATAAAAAATATATACATAAAATTGATAAGTGGTGAATCATTTTGCTGTATTCCTAGCGTGAATGTACTTGGACCAATGACATGTTCTTTTACATCACATGTTCAATCATACAAGCCAACCTTTAATATGTGTTTTATAGTCAGTATGTATTAAACATTTTTGTTTTGTCAAACTTAATACCTACAAGAAAGAAATATTCGCGTAAATGTATGTTGTATCTTATATATCAGGGGAATTCCGTGAGTATTACTTTATTTCTTTATGATTGTTAGAACTACTTTTAGTTATATAACAGAAATACAAATACGATTTTAGATAGAAAACGACCTACTTTCATAGAGCAGAGTGAAGTAAAGTCAGAGTAAACTAATGAGGCACGTTCTTTTTTATTATGATATATAAAATAGTGAGGATACCAAAAGCTAGATAGGACTCTCATTAAGGTAAACTAACAGTTGATATCACACAGGGAACCTAACATATTTGTAAATACGTTTGATACCCGAGCATAGTTCAGGTAACTTATCTATTATTATGTATACACATAAGAAAAGGAGTCCTAGAAAAAAATACTACCTCCCCCAAATCCCCGACTTAAAAAAATACAGTACAAACATTGGAATACAGAAAACAGGCTCCTGGAGGGTACTGCTTTGGTACGGTTTTGGAGTTAAAGAACCATCCTTTCGCGTACTTCTTGGAAAAAATAAAATTACATAAGTAAATAACAGATCCACAAACAAACAGTATACACTACTATCAATAACAAATATAAATAAGTTGTTTGCTCTCGTCGCTCCCCCCCAACTTATTGTGACATGACATCCTGTATCCAAGGGTTAATTTAGATATAACTTAATAATCAGTGAGTATAATGGTTAGATGAACAGACAAATTCGAATTAAGAATTCATGTGCTTTATATCCTTATTTATAACATGTGCACAATACGAGTTATTTTATACAAAAATAGATAAAAAAAATTGATAAAACTAATTTTAACAGTATTTTTATCTTTTTACTTATTTAGAAAACTCCGAATAAAATGAAATAAAAGTATCCTTTAAATTCAAGAAATTTAAAAAAAATAAGTCCAGACAAGAACAGAGGTGACGTACAAAGAATTGCTCCGTCAATTGTAAATGCCGACAGATTTAAATGATAATGACTGGTTTAACTTGTATATTTAAACTTGATGTGTTAGAAATAATTAAATACATTAAAACGTTTTGTACCACTTTTTATTGAAATTATGAATTTGAAAATAGGTAATCATACAATTAAACTCATTTCTACCGCATTATGACTTTACTGACACAAGTATACGAAGCGAAATAAGTGACGTCATGTATCGAGTTATGACGTCATATTGGAAAGCGCTAACAATTATAACTTTAATAGTGTATACGAGCGTTCAAAAACTTTACGCAAGCCAAAACAAAACGGAACAAATAGAACAATCACAACTACAGGCAAAACAGATACAAATCTTGTGTCCTTATTAGAGATAATAAAGTTATATTTATTTGATTTTCATCTTTTGTTTTAATAATACACTTTTAATTTGAAATGAATTATTATGCTATCATTTATTTCGTAAAATCCTAAGAATTATGCAGTTTACACTACAAATCATTTGAAATCATTTTCGGTTTTCGCTATATCAGGCGACAAGTGAATAACCGTACTTGGGTCGGCTCTCGCAATATAGCAATCAATCATCGATTCTTTTAAGTCGCTCATTATGTGTGTTTAAAAATATCGTTTCGGAGATATGTCAGATTGTTTTTATTTAAATATCTTAGATACAGGTAATAATATTAATTATTTTAAAAGCTTGATTACTGTTATACTAAATATTGAAGAATGTTTTTACACGATTCGCTTTTGATATTTACGGGAGTCTTATTTTCGTGCTATTATTACATATGCAAATACAGTAATTGTGTTATTTTGTTTTGTCTGTCGCTTCTTACCATCATGACTCTGTAACCGAGATTTTAGTACAGTGTTGCATTAATATGTTGGACTTACTTTCGTGTGATTTAAAACTGGAGTGATCAAATAGATATCGGATTTTTTAAACATTGAAACAATTGGGTGTACAACAAAGAAGACAGATATTTTATAACATGTTTAGTGAACGCAATCTCACGGATTAACTTTGTATACATGTACTTTATTCAATATAATACGGACCAATTACTGAGAATGCAAATGTACCCATGATCTTCTGAAATATAGATCTGCTATAGGAGGTCAAAATCAATATACATGGAATTGGTGCATAAACCAAAGTCAAGCTTAATAACATGATACTTTTACCATAAAGTATTCCTACAATAGAACTAACAAAAAGAGAAAATAATAATAAAATACAAATGCATCCCGCATAAAATATGGATCTCTGTAAGACCAGAAACACAATGAAGTATAAATCCTAGAGGATTGAAAAACAAGGCCGTGACTTCCTGTGAATTTATTTTCACAAATAACCTAGACCTGATAACTGTCCATTGACAAAGTAGGACTAGGTGAGATGTAAGGTGACAGTTATCGTATGAGTCATGTACCTCTCTCTGGTGGCGTGTCGTTGGTGTGGCCCTAATGTACAGATCTGAGATAGATGTAAGGGTCATTTCGTCAACTCGCGACAATGTGCTTTGAGCATTTCAATACGTTCATTGTTATGTTACCATTAATAGCTACTCATTGCGTCTGACTGTTATGTATAGACATCCTTCATGAATTTTAGATTTTGAATGGACCAAGTTTCTCTCGCGATATGCCACAATTGACAAGAATATCATTATCAACAGGCAACCTGAATTTTCATCTAAACATTCCTTCAGATCATGATACTGTTAAATTTAATAATTTATTGTGGCGTGAGGCAACTCGCGAAAGGACCCACCCATGCCCATAACTGATCAATACTCAAAGGAAGTTGAATCTATTGAACGTGACCAGAGAAGCTTGTTTAAGATTACTACATGAGGAGAACCAATCTGCATATAAGAAGTTTCATTACACAGAAATAGCCTTCCCGACAGTGCAAAATTACATACTTCAGTTGCTAAATCAAATCAAAGTTACAGACCTTGTGCTATTAGACCTTTTAGCCGCACTTGACACCATCGATCGTAAGACATTACTACATCGATCGCCTCGAACATTATTTTGATTTCGTTGATAAATCGACCAAATAGGAAGCATTTTATCTGACTGTCAGGTACCTACCAAACGGTCTGCATAGGTTGACAACTCAAAACCGTCTCTTATAAACTGCAGTGTTCAGTGTTCTGCTAATAAACCAGTAGCAAAAAAATGAACATTGCTATATCTGTAAAATTTACAATAATGTACACGGGCCCAACCACATACTTCTGGGGAAACTTACATACATAGATGATAGACCCTCTAAAAAAGATGCGATCTTGTAATTTATTTCTGAATCATTATTTAATATATGTGCATAATACACTATTCTATTAATGGTGAATTGAATTTTAAAAATAAATTCACTAACCCCAATCAGATTAAAACAAGATGACAGAAACTGTCACAAAACCAGGATTTCCTTCTCCAGATGCTTACCCCATTCCTACCTTCTATCATAGGGTGAAAACGTTTTTGCTTATGTCATGCAAGTTTGATTTTAATAGCTGATACAGGCAAAATGAACAAAGGGCCATAACTCCACCAAATCATAAAACCCCAACAACGCCCACTGGGTCATTTAATGGCAATAGTTCTATGAAAGTTCTACGAAAATCCCTTGAGAAATAAAGGAGCCATGCATAGATGGGTATTTTTCCATAAAATTGAATATGAGCATAGCAAATAAAGGGCCATAAATCCACCAAAAATATCCAAATCACAAAACCCTGACAAACTGAGTTTAATCACTTGATGACAATACTTTTATGAAAGCTTGATTGAAATCCGTGAAGAAATGTCGGAGATGATGCGTGCAGTAGAGTATTTTTCTATATATTACATGCGCGCAAATTACACAAAAGGCCATAAGTACGCCCAAAACGATCAAATCACAAAATCCCAACAACTTGTGCTGGGCTTCTTAGTGTCAATGTTTCTGTGACAGTTTGGTCAAAATCCCTTTATAAATGTAAGTGTTGCCGACAGAATATTACAATAGTCAAAATAAACAATGGCCATTATTCCGCCCAAAATGATCGAATCAGAAACTCTGAATATATGCGCTGGGGTACTTGCTGAGAATAGTTCTGTGAAAGTTTCGTTGAGATCCCATAACAAGATAGTCTATGCTGCAGCTTCATAGTACGTTACTGTTATATAATAATCACTTAATTTAATTGTTATTGAATAGGTATGCAATTAACAATCGAAAATACCTTAGATTCTAAATAAGCAGACATGTCATAACTTAGACATTTCTGCAACATATTTGAATGAAAGAAAAACATATCCAAGTCGGTAGTTACTTACTACATGCGATTTTCCCCAATTTTCCATGTAAAAACATTTGTGCTCATTTAGTTTGAGTATGCCATTAAAGGTGATATAAACAGAAACATATAAGATTGAATAACTGTCGCTAATATAATTGTTTATAAGCATTAGTAAGCATGTATGCCATGATGGGGCTATAAAAATAAATTTACATGATATACAGTATATATACATTCACAGAAGCTTAATGCAGTGTAAGACTTAAATGCGTAAAAAAGACGTTAAAAAGTATTTTAAGTTTTTTTACAATTATTAAATATTATACTTGGACATCATGTACCAAAAAATCAAACCAAACGTGCAAAAATAACGTTTTATAACGGTAAAAAACTGTACCCTTTATTGATATCAACGCAAATATTCTAGGGGTTCCAAGGAGCTCCGTAAGTACAATTTAGTATCAATCAATATATTCATACAACTTGGCATCGTAATATTAAATTCATCTATTCCGGGGTCAGTCCTGTTTCATACACATTTTGACCTGTTTTGTAGACATACCGCATTATGTAGAGTCCTTGAGCATATCTAAATTGTCAGTATATTAATACTGAAAGACATAGAAAACGAATATCATTTTCTCGATATTTCAATAATATAATAAATACAAATGTTTCCTTCCAGGTACGAATATTTATGAACTATTGTCAGTTTTTTTATTTTGATTTATGCAGTCAATTTTCGTTTTTGAAGAGTGAAATTTTGTGTACGTATGCAACATTGGCATATTAGATAATTTTAAGCTCCACCAAACCGATATATGACCTTTAAGTTTAACTTGACACCTGAAGAAACGAAGATCTTGCTTGTGGATGATACCAACCAAGGAGCCATCTGACTCTCTTTTTATTGGAATGATAATATGTGATGCTCTGACTTGTTTTTACGACCAGGTTCATGATCGCGGTCAACAAGAAATGTTACTAATTCTTTTTCACATCAGCGTTTGACGACGATGATTCCTTTCTGAAGAACTATATTTCTTTCATTAAATTATAATATAACCCAAACAGCATTAGCGTATCAACATATATACCACATTACATTGTCACGGCTGGATTGCTGACACTATTCAATGAACAACAATTAGACAAATAACACCTTTCAGCGAGTTACATATGTTAGCGCGGTTCCTTATACTTGGTTATTATAATAATAACTGTTCACTATCGTTTAGAATTGATTGAAATATTGGTCTAAGGTTTTATTACAGACAATACACGAACACTTCTCGAGCATGTCCTTTACATCTATTTGTCTGGTATTACGTCAAATTCTACGCTTAAATAGTTTTATGAGTTGATAAATGAAGTTTCCTGTATAATGCATTTTATTAGTCGATTGCGACAGCATGAAATCAATTTAAGAGTTGCTGCATTTTCTGCCCAGTGAAGGTTTGTTAATATGCGATAATGACAGTACAGAAAACACAGATGATTGAATATGAGTCTTACAAATACTAGTGAAGATTTATTCTCTAAAATTTCATATAATTATGCACATTTTTTTATAGAAATACATAGACCGGTTTATTCAGAGCAAATAAGACGCTTCATGAACGTTTTAGTCTAATGACTTGTATATTCATAAAATATATTCTGTAAACTCCTAAATTAATTTTTCAATAGCATAGAATCTAAATGTTCATTACGTTTTATTATTGATACTAATTTTCAAAATATTTAGCTGTTTACTCAGTTATCCTTTACTTTGCTTAGTTCCAGAGTTACTGTATAATAATGCATCTATTATGTCCCTCTTAATTTTTGTAATATAATACTACATGTACATCTTTACATCTTAAACATAGTAAAACTGGATTAATCCTTTTAAGTTATTTTTTACTTCAACTGATCTCATTTTTCCAGCTATAGTTTGTTCTTAAAACGTATACTAAAGCAAGAATGTTTTCGGATGTTTAAAAACTATTTTGTTCTGTACAAGTAATTTAATTGCAATTTAATTTGTTATATGTGTTAATGTTCTACGACAAATAATGCTTTATCGTTGTTTTCAGTTGTACCAGTAACATTAGCATGCATTTATCCATAGCGAAATATTAGTCAGTTGCAATCACGTCACTGACATTAGTTTGTGTTTGCGAATGTTTCTCCAGCTATATATCAGTACAGACTTAAACAATTTTATTTTTGTTGTGGTGGTCAACATCGCATTACAACTACTATCGGAACAATTCATGATCGGTTCTGTTTTACATTGTACGATCACACTCAATATCATTAGTAGTGCAATCGTATGATAACATAAACACACATCGGTATGAACGTTTTAGTCTAATAACTTATGTATTCAGGAAATATATTTATCTCAGGCAATTTCGGAAACCCATCTGTTCCATAGAAGTTAATATTTTCGGTATGTGTGATGATTGATATGAATTTTTCAGATATTCAAGTTTATACTCTGTTGTCATTTACTTTGCCTAATGCTGGAGTTACTGTTTAATAATGCATTTGATTTTTGTTTAAAAAAAGAAAAAGAACTTTCCTTTAGTTCTTAAAAGTAGTTAAACTGGACTAATCCATATAAATCTATTTTTACTTGAATTGTTATTATTTCTCCAGCTATTGTTGTTCATTATTACATTTATTAAACCGAGAATTCTTTCTATTTCAGTATTCCGATGTAAGTATTCATTTCATTGTGGATCAATTTTATCTTTTAGTTTGTGCCGCACTGATATGCTTAGACGGCTGTTATATATAAATTACATATAATGTTAACTCGATCTACGATTACACCATGCCTGCATATTTTTACATCATATATTCTCAAACTTTATCATTAGTAGTACAATCGTATAATAACATAAATATATATCGGTGTGATAACTCATTGCAGTTAACATCTCGTCTCAGAACGACATTTGCTTGAATCTGTTTTAACTCCGTTGAATACAAACTTGTTTATTCCTGAAATAATTTTTGTTATTGCTAGATTGTTTTTCTCAATAATTAAATGATACACGATTGCAGATTTTTGTATTTGTATAAGTACTATGGGACTGCGTATTTATATATATTTAAAAAAGTCAATTATAGTTCAATATTTTGTTGAAAATGTTTCCCTGAAAGTTGTATATTGTTTAGCTGGTGTAATGGCGTAAACAATTTGTTATTCAGACCAGTTTGTTACAAGCTTGTTGTTCACCATCGTTTAAAATCTGATTGAAATGTTGATCTAAGGTTTTATTAGAGACAATACTCGAACATTTCCTATGTCCTTTACATCTGTTTGATTGTATTACGTCAAATTCTACGCTTAAATAGTTTTATGAGTTGATAAATGAAGCTTCCAGTATAATGCATTTTATTAGTCGATTACGACAGCATTAAATCAAAAATCAATTTAAGAGAACCTGCATTTTCTGCCCAGTGTAGGTTTGTTCATATGCGATAATGATAGTACAAAAAAACAAAGATGATTGAATATGAGTCTTACAAATACTGGTGAAGATTTATTCTCTGAAATTTCATATAATTATGCACATGTTTTTTATAGAAATACATAGACCGGTTTATTCAGAGCAAATAAGACGCTTCATAAACGTTTTAGTCTAATGACTTTTATATTCATAAAATATATTCTGTAAACTCCTAAATTAATTTTTCAATAGCATAGAATTTAAATATTCATTACGTTTTATTATTGATACTAATTTTCAAATATTTTGCTGTATACTCAGTTATCTTTTACTTTGCCTAGTTCCAGAGTTACTGAATAATAATGCATCTATTATGTCCCTCTTAATTTTTGAAATAAAAGACTACATGTACATCTTTACATCTTAAACATAGAAAAACTGGATTAATCCTTTTAAGTTATTTTTTACTTCAACTGATCTCATTTTTTCAGCTATTGTTTGTTCTTAAAACGTATACTAAAGCAAGAATGGTTTCGGATGTTTAAAAACTATTTTGTTCTGTACAAGTAATTTAATTGCAATTTAATTTGTTATATGTGTTAATGTTCTACGACGAATAATGCTTTATCGTTGTTTTCAGTTGTACCAGTAACATTAGCATGCATTTATTCATAGCGAAATATTAGTCACTTGCAATCACGTCACTGACATTAGTTTGTGTGTGTGAATGTTTCTCTGGCTATATATCAGTACAGACTTATCGGAACAATTCATGATCGGTTCTGTTTTACATTGTACGATCACACTCAATATCATTAGTAGTGCAATCGTATGATAACATAAACACACATCGGTCTGAACGTTTTAGTCTAATAACTTATGTATTCAGGAAATATATTTATCTCAGGCAATTTCGGAAACCCATCTGTTCAATAGAAATTAATATTTTCGGTATGTGTGATTATTGATATGAATTTTTCAAATATTCAAGTTCATACTCTGTTGTCATTTACTTTGCCTAATGCTGGAGTTACTGTTTAATAATGCATTTGATTTTTGTTTAAAAAAAGAAAAAGAACTTTCCTTTAGTTCTTAAAAGTAGTTAAACTGGATTAATCCATATAAATCTATTTTTACGTCAATTGTTATTATTTTTCCAGTTATTGTTGTTCATTATAACATTTACTAAAGCGATAATCCTTTCTATTTCAGGGTTTATCGGTAAGTATTCATTCCATTGTGGATCAATTTTATCTTTTAGTTTGTGCCGCACTGATATGCTTAGACGGCTGTTATATATAAATTACATATAATGTTAACTCGATCTACGATTACACCATGCCTGCATATTTTTACATCATATATTCTCAAACTTTATCATTAGTAGTACAATCGTATAATAACATAAATATATATCGGTGTGATAACTCATTGCAGTTAACATCTCGTCTCAGAACGACATTTGCTTGAGTCTGTTTTAACTCCGTTGTATATATACTTTTTTATTCTTGAACTCATTTTTGTCATTGCTAGATTATTTTTGTCTATAATTAAATGATACACGATAGCAGATTTTTGTATTTGTATAAGTACTATGTGACTGCGTATTTATATATATTTAAAAAAAGTCAATTATAATTCAATATTTTGTTGAAAATGTTTCCCTGAAAGTTGTAAATTGTTTAGCTGGTGTAATGGCGTAAGCAATTCGATATTCAGGCCAGTTAGTTACAAGTTGCAATGTTTGTAATGCAGGTAGTACTACACGTTTCTAAATATGTTATATTGTTTGAGCCAGAACCGGACATTGGACACTCGCAAATAAATAAAATAGCTGCTTGATCAAGTTTCGGTAGTTGATGATGAATGATCCAAACATCCTATAATTCTATTTTATTCGTCCTATTTCGTGTCTCCTTTGTTAAACTATCTCAGGTATAATTTAAATCATTAGTAATGACAAAACTTTACAGGGAGGTAAGTAAACAAACCAAAGTGACTTATCTGGTCCATCACTATAACATTTGTCCGTATACATATTTTCGCAATTGTCCCTAACCAGTGTATAACTAGAATAAGAGTAAAAAGATGAGCGAGTTAAATTTGTAACATAGTTACATGCAACATATTACTTATAACTGAAAATACTTGGAGTATGCTATTTTGAATTTTTAGTTTCAATTGCGCTGAATAATATTTTTACATGGAATTTAGCAGCGCAAGAAGTGATAAGCTAAATTTTAAGTACATTAAGCAACATGATATTTATTTATAAGCTACAGTGATATAGAACATACTTTATGTTATTCCTTTTTCACATACGGTGATATGAAAACAAGCACGAATTAATGTCTTACGCAATATTTACATCGCTTATGACTGCGGGTGAAAGAATTTTATTGAATCGCGACTATTTATTCATTTCAATATTGATTTATATTGTCAAGTTCTTCTGATATCCAGAGTTCTCATATAACATATTTGCCATAATTGGTGTTAAATGCTGAATTCACTGACACGATAATACCTTCTTTTCAGTCCGTCCGTCTGTATATCACTTTAGTTCTTAAACAGTGATATTCTCAATGGAAGAGTTTTTACAACTTTTTCGTTCGATCATTTATATTCAATTTTCAGATTGTGGTTAAATACAAATGTTAAACCACTAAGTTTAAAATATGCAATTCGTCAAGGGATACGCTGAATTTATCTGATAAATAATAAATATTCACAATTATTGAATACCATAGTACTTTATATACTGTTTTAGTTCAATGCATAAACATCTTATAAAATTCAAATTGCAATACAGTAACTTGATAATTGAAATCGCCGAACATATTTTCGCAGGATACAGGTCAGGTAACACTTAAAAAAATTACATCGGTCGTAAATGTAAATGCCAAATTGTACCTCTGTATGATTTTTTGTACAATTCTTTTTGTTATGAGGATATGTAAATACGACCTCTTTGATAACTTGAAGATTTTTGTCCACCACTTTAATGCAGTGATATGATATATGTTACTTAAACACCTAAATCAGAGCTAAATTCATGTGTTAACACACCAAGCGACCGTATATACCGCATATTATAGATCGCATTCTGCAACTGTTTCGAAAATGGTAATGCATGTTTGCATGTTTAATCGAATGCCTCATAAACTACTCGCATATAATAGAGCATCACTAAATTGCCACAGCTAATTAAAATGAAGCTATATTTTTTTGCAAATACTCTGTTCAAATAAGAAAGTTTCACCTGAGTGTCATACATTGTACAGGTTTGTGCACATAATGTAATCATATTTCGGTTGTTTTGAAAATGTTTCATACCTCGGTTAAAACGTTGTGAAATTCTTTTCGTTTATTAGTTCAACACTCTGTCATAACTTTAACATAGACTTGAACAAATTCTGCTGTCAGTGCGATATAGCCTAGTTAGTATTAAAAACACCGTAAAACACCAATAAAACAAACAAACAAAAACTTGATCATAGATGTTAACATGTAACTTACACGTAACCAAGGCTGTTTGAAATCTAAATGGATCATGTTTAAATCAACAGAAAGACAACGGTGAAAATGTCTCAATAAAACTATCAATAACTTGAAAATTTTGTATGACTTCAATTAATGGATGTGTACTCTCTCATTAGTTCTAGTGCATGCTGTAGACCCATTTGTTATTTATCATTATTATTTTATATCTACTTAAGTATGTAACATTAGGTTAGTTTTAAAACAAGCTAACACTCTTGCGGTAATAATTTATACTAATGCGATTCTGTTCTATGATTTTCAGGAAACGAAGGTAAGTCATATTTTTTGCCAAAATTGTTTTCTGCTTTCTTCATTTTCGGTATATTAATGTTCGGCAGAATTCATCTTGAATAATGTTTGTTTCAAATACTGTAAATTGCCACCGTATTAGTAGCATGTGCAGCGACAATCTTATTTTGGAATAAAAACATTTGAATTGTGCATATCGGTGCGTGTAATGGTTCTTATTTGTTAACCTTCATGATTTCAGCTACATAGAGTACGTACCACGAGTGAAGAAACAGCTGGCTGATGTTGGAATAACACATTGAGATCAATACCTGTCACAGACTTACTGTGCCCAAACCTGAACGGAGTTAAGACTGAACTTGATTAAAGAATATTATTATCGAATGAAATATACCAGATCACATGATCATGCAAAAATGAATACTTTGATTTGATTATATGTTGATACGGGTGTTGTTTTATTTGTTTAATTTTGAAAATGATCGAGCTATTGATTTCAGACTTAACCGGGACAGAGAGTGAGTATAGACTTGTGAATTGTAGTTTGTATGTACATTGCTTCAGTGTACGATGGATCATTGTATATTTTCATGGAAAAGTTTGAATTGCAGGTTCTTAACCATAAGTAATATCATTGTCCGGATTAAATGAATAGTGCATTGATTCTTGTTTTAACGACTTTCATGTTCGTGTTATGAATAATTTCATTTTAGATGATTGAATATTCATACTCTCGTGTCTTTGTGAACAGTTTAAATCTGAGGGAATTTCGACTTTCAGATTTGGGTTGAAGGCATCATCGATAAATGTTCTGTATTTTGTTTAATGTATGTGCATGTTGATAAAACAGTTTCATGTATGTACCTGGGTATCAAAATCAGTTTTATATAACTTCAAAAATCAAACAAGTCTCTCGGTAACGATTATTTCTGTACAATTTTCTAACAGTCGTACTTCTGAATGCCGGAATTTACAAATCCCTTACAGTTAATGAAAGTTTTAGACTGTCCTCTCGTAAATAACTTTTTATTACCGAACAATGCAAACTATCCTTTTGCGAAGTGATATGAACGAAACGCAGTCAAAACTTCGACGAATTAAACTGCTCTTAGAGTACAATATTAATATAATTTGGAAGTCTACTCGTTTGTCACAATTGTAATATATTGTGTGTAACGTGGTCATTCACATTTGTTTTGTGTTAATTTTGTGTTTATATTGTGTGAATCCCTTGTGTCATAATTTTGTCTAGTACATAACATGTGACATAGGTTTTTAGACATTAACTTGTGTCAGTTATTAATTTCATGCTTGAACGGTGTCATTTGAAAAAAAAATATGATGAGGTTCAAAAGTATCTTATGACTAGTTCAACAAGAATTAAAATGAGTCTTAATAGAAACATTACGTATCCATTTGGTAGCATCTTGATTCATTACGTTGTACTAAATTTAGTTTGTGTAAATCATGTACATAAAGCAAACGCCATCTGTTTATTGAATGTTGTTCTATTTGGAAAATATGCGTGCTACTAAACCAAAATATGTTTGTCTATCAAATATGCTGCATAATTGTGTCTGCATTAATTTTATACACTAGTATCACTGAAATAAATTATGTATTAGCATATTTGCTATTTCTTCTTAATACTTCCTGGAAATATATACCACCAATCTCTGCAACACGTCATGATGAGATAATAGCATACACTGGTTGACATATTTTAACTGACTCCGTGGTAATATTTTAGTTTCGTTAATTCGTTAAGGCACATTATTGTAAGGTTTTGGAGGCAGGTGATATTGCTCGGCATTTCCTTGTCGATTGATTTTTGAGGACGAGTGATTACTTGCGGACACGTGGTACAAAAGTTACGTTATATATCCGACTTTAAATAATGATATGCATTAAAACACACAATATCCTATGAAGTATTTAATTTGTTTTTGTTGCTGTTTAATATGTGTCCGCACTACACGTCTGTTTTTATTGTGAACAACTCTGTCAGTAACTTGGTTCCTGCCACTTCATGATTATTCGAGTAAAATTTCACTTTCACTTAACATAGATTGTTTTTAAACCAACAATTTAATTTGCATATAGGTTATTTACCAAAGTGTATTTTTATACGAATTTGATTACTGACATCAATTCGTAAGTGTTCAGGATCTGCCAATTTGATTCGTCAGATAACGTGCTTAGCAAAGTGTTTAATTTGTATTTACTTAAGAAGGTCAGATAATGCTTCATAAAGCCTAATTTATGCGCGAAATTAAATGTCTAGCAATAATGTTATACTGTATTTACAAACAACAGTCTGTGAATAATGAACATGATAACAATGCTAAACAAATGCGGTTGATAAAATACAGGAATAACCTAAGCAATCTCACGTTTACGGTTGTAGTTTAACCTAATATACTGCAATAACATACCACCATCTTCCGTACATTAATCTATATAACATGACGAAAATTTGGACATGACTTGTTCAGAACCGATAAATAAAAATAACAATACAGCAAAATCAATGAATTACTTATTAGGACTTTCCCTGAAAATAAAACATTTACCTTATGAACTTGTTGAGCAGTAATCGAATAGTTAAAACCTGACGAATTAATTATATAAAAAATGATATAGCATGGATTGTTATCATTATCAAGTGGAGAACATGAACTTGTATATCAATTGAATCGGTTACAAGTTTTCATATTCCGACACTAAAATGTATATAAATTTCGGTATTACTTAGGATTGTTATAATATTCGGAATTTACACATTAACACAAAAATATTGAGAAAAATATTGAAATTGCTGTAACCATAATTTACTATATATTGTTTGTTTCAAATGGAGTAGGAAACACTTATCCGAATGTTTCTATAACAGCATGTTGTATATTTCTAGTACACTTATTTTTATTTATAATTTACCTCATTATATCTGATATAATATATGTAACTACAAAAACAAATATTTTACACTCAACAGTAATTAAACACAGACTATAGAAGGCATTATTATATAAAATAATAAACACTACAATCTGGCAGTATTCAAATACTTGCCACAATATGTAAAGTTACAAAATTCACATCTGAGGGTTCTATTCTTTGTCATCATGCGAGTGTTAATGCTGTGGCCACGTAACAAAGTAATTTCAGGCTCCAGTATATTTAACGTAATGTCGTTCATGATGTTTTAAGATGTTTTGCTCCATGTGCGGCATTCGTTGAATGTGTTCTACAAACATCTACATGGATAATATTTAGTGTTGTTAGTAATATAACTAATTCCAGGCGTTATCAAACCAGTACCATAGTAGTTGAGTAAGATTTTTTCAATTATTGTATTAATGAATTAGGAACTACCATTTGAAGGCAAGTGCTCATATTGAGGTTGGTTTGTATAATAATACAAATTATAATGCGTTGTATATAAATTACCTACTGATATGGTAAATAAAATATAATAGAGACGCATTCAATTCAAAATGTCCCCTTAATTCTGCTGTAGTATGCTTGTTATTTTTACCGGTATGTTGCCCATGAAAAAAATCGCTATATCCAAGTTTGCCTTCAATGTACCCATAGTTTTCACAACATGTGAAATGTACCCAGGTTTAAAAAAATCATTATAAATGCTGAATTTAATGAACATTAAGAGGTGCCATGTCGTCAGGAAATTCATTCTACACCAGTCTGGAAAGCTAAAATACTAGGAGCTTCCGGGGGGCTTCGCCCCCTGGACCACCACCAGGGCTCTGGCCTGGACCTGCAAGTAGACCTATGCGGCCCCTTGACCCGCAGCAAATTTTCCTCTTTTTCATTTTCTCTGTTTGCAGCCGAGTCTTTAGTTTTTCCTCAATACCCGACATATTACTATCATTTAGGAGTCAGAAAAAACAAAAATAGATAGATATGTATATGTGACCAGCCACGCAGAAAGTGTCCTTCAGGGTAAAAATATCAAACATGAGCTCTTTGTTGCAAATGATACTTACATACATTTGTGTATGGAGAATTTTTTTTCAAACATGTTGTGTTTTCCCGGTGGAAAGGTATTTTTATTACCCACCCACATTCTTAAGCTGGAAGAAGTACAATATAACTATATATGCTATTTCTGGCATGCTTTGAACATATTTGCTAAAACATACGCAAAAATGAATTACATGCGAATGTAAAATCCAGCATCATTGCAAATATAATAGAATATAAAATATAGAGGCACTGACCAGAATATTGTGTCATCTTTTTAACACTATCAAGCTAAATAATTAAAACAATCAATTGCATTACCAAAACCATTAGAATATTATTTAGCACATATTGTTGGCCTACTATGTTGTCTTTCGCTTCTTTTCCTCTGAGCCAACACTATCAGCTAACCCTTTTCTTTGTGAATTTTACTCCTATTTGTTCGGGTGTGTATGTTTAAATCTAAATCTAAAATGTAAATCTAAAACGATGATGAATTACTTTAAAACAACCACTGAAATACTGCTTCCATTTGTATGATTTACCCATAATCACATTGGTTGACAAGTTCCTGATAATCTGAGGAACATTTATATATTTTGTGGTATTTTTACTTACCTAAAACACCAGTCTGACCAGCATAAACGATACTTCAATGCCATCATTTAATCCATCAACATATATACTGCATTAAATAGCTGTCCTTATTTTGTCCATTCAATTGTCATAATGAAAATTTAGTGTCCTACTTAGATTAACATGATTTGATAAATAATTATTTAAGTAGCTTATGACGACCATTAGCTCGTTGCCTACGATGGCAAGAGGTTATAGAATTATGGTCGTAGCGGGTATCACTGGATTATATCAACACCAACACGAATATAGACGATCTGTATTTTATAAATTCAGAATTCTACAGGTATGAAGTCGTTTATAAAACGTAAAAAAAATTTTTTTCCGCTACGCAAAGAAACGACGAAAGATAAGTCGAAATATTAAAAAAAGTTGAACATGACGCGTTATAATCCGAAAATCGAAAACGAGGCAAGGGGCTTGTTCGCCCCCAAGACATTTCGTACCGATTCGTACCTTGGGCACTTCGCACCATAGAATTTACATAGCTGATGGTGTCATTAGCACATTTACAAGTCAGATTACTTTCATCAATTAAATAGTTGACTTGTTTGTGTCAACTTAGACATCAAAGATGAACATTTTCTTGGAATTTTAAAGTATATTGGTCCCACTTCTTGAGGAGAATATTGATGTAACAAGGCATAATGAAATGAAATGCGAATTGGTCCCTGGATATTTCCTTCCTTTTCGTCATCTTGTAACAAGTTCCAATAGTTTTTAGACTCCTCACATTGTTGCCTGTAATAATGTTTACATTCTTGGGCAAGTTTTAAATGATGTTCTTGATTTCATAGACGAACCTTTTTTCCTCTACTAAAGGACATATATCGTCAATGACGCATGTAAGTTTATTTATAGCACACTTCACCGATTTGTCAGTATAATTTACGACCCAGTCTAAGCAATAGCACAAGAATCGAAGATATAAGACGGGAAAATTGGTTAATTAACACGGTAGGGTTTTATTTTGTTATGAAATTGATTAGACATAAGAATAAGGTAGATAGACATTTATCGTATATTGTCACATGTGATGCACACGTGGAGTTTGATTCATTTTGATTCATTTTTCTCAAAACAATGGTCCAACGAAAGCACTTTTGGCTTTAAGCTATGGGCTATAGATTGAATCATATGTAAATGTAATATTATTGATGTATTTTTAATCAAATGTCATAATTAATGTTCAGTAAGCGATACAACTCAGGTTAGTTAATGACGCAAATATGCTAAAAATACTGTTTTTTCCCTTATCCGCAGTCTTCCGCCATTTTGGCCGATCACACCTAATATATAGTGGTTACGAAAATAAAATTGCTACCTACAAATATGTGTTCGTCGTATCAGAGCATATTATTGCTGTATATATATTTTCTTAGTTTTCGTAGTTTTATGGCGTGATATACAGATAAACACATCGTACACTTGCGTGTAAGCACAGAAGCATTAGACATGACATAGAGGCACGTTGTGGGTGTAATTAAATACGCACATCTGATGAGGTCGGCACGAATTTAATATATACGTCTCTCTGGATGCATGGTCCTTTTTCATAAACATATTATTTAGTATTGAATTCAAACTAAATGCTAGTTCGCAATTTTGAACAACTTTTATCAGCAGACAATATATGTATTACAAAACACTGCATATTTGTCATAAGGGGTAAGAAATAGGTTAAGTTTAAAAAAAGTTATCTGGTTAAAATAAGTCTTTGAAACAGGTATTAGCAGACAGGAAATGATATTAAGGCCTCGAATGTCTGTTGTATAATCTGTAATTATATATGGCTCTTTTTACACAAGCACGTTATTGTTATATACGCTATACGCTATGTATCTAAATACACCAAATTAGTGAACTAAGCATGTTCATTAATACGTCTTTTGATAGAAATTCATGAAATAAATTATTTAAAGTTCAATGCCATGGCTAAAATGTTACAAAGATGCTAATTACATGCGGACAAAAAGGAGTAAAACACCATTTCTCCGAGTTAAACAACATACAATAAGTGCTGAGATTCACACTGTTTGACTGCTATATCATTAATTCATATCAACCTGTAAACAATACTAAACAACTTGTATATCTTAAAGTACACGTGATCATTAAGTTTTGCAGACTGAGATCTACGGACATGAAATCAGTGTCACTCAGGCGCTATTGTGTGTGGCATGTCTATGCAAACATCGATCAGAAATCATTTTGGTATCAATAACTAGTTAATGTTTAAACATTAGGTTTCCAGCATAACTTACAGTTTTGATGTCCGTTTTACTGCGTGCCTAATTTAGGAGCATCCATTATTTCCACCATCCTTTAAGGTCATTCGGTACTTGTTCATTTATTTTGTATATTTTCTCCGCATTATATACTTTACTGTCAGCGAAAGAAAATGCAATTATATTTATCTATGGTGTAATGAGATTATTATCAGTATACAAGAGACAGTTATTAAAAAAAATTTACAAACCGCATAATTGTCAATGTACATGACCGAACTCCACTTAAATACATCATGAACTATGATCGTACTTCATTCTGAACCATTCATTGTTGATAAAACCTGTTGAGAAATGATATCCTATACTGATTATATCTGCATGTGTCTATTTCAATATGAACGGTGTTAATTAAACGATAAATGTAATGTCTTTTAGTCTTGTATGTATTTTAGTTTGCATTAATATTTCTTCGTAATTCGTAATGACTTGATTTCTTGATTATCTAAAATACAGTTTGTTAATACTGTAAGAAAGAAATGTACATTATTTGTTTGGAATAGTTAAGTAATTTTAACCTTTGATTACACTGAATTTTATTACTATAACAAAATAAAACGTTTTCATTTAAATATATGCCTACACGTATTACACAGTTTACTGAACTAATTTCAGGGGGATTTGGTAATAAATTCTCAATCAACTACTCACTTGTGTTACTTCCGGTAACGTGACATTGAAATAGTTTGATAACAGTTTATCGTTTTCATTTTGTGGTAATGACGTATGGAGACATCTTCAATATAGCTTAAGGTAAGTCGATTTTCGTATTCATTTAATATATCTAGGAATGTAATTTAACACACATATATTTTAATCGATAAACATTTTTAAATAGGAGCCGAAATTGTCTGTAAACAATTACCAATGATGCAACAATCATAAATATTAATGGTAAATGTTAATCATATACTTGTAATATGCATAACTTTCTATACGAGATAATTGTTGTCAGAAAATAGTATTCAAAATAACAATTGACTTATAAATCGAAAGTACAAAAGTTCAACAAAAATCATTTAAGACATTAGCCAAAGGCTTTAAAACTTATGATCAATCTCCGAGCTCAAAATTCACATCTCGCCTTTTGATGCTTCACAGTTCATTATGACCAGAAGATGATATTATTGATACATTATTCTGATGGCATAATTGACCTGAAGATATATTGGATCGTTAGTCACCTCTATCTTATCAACCATAATAGTTGGATAATGGAATTGAAATTTGAGCTCGGAGACTGTTTTTATGTTTTATAACCTCAGGGCCTGGTGTGATAATTTCCGAATAAAGTATTAATAAAACCTGCCCTATTGTACATATCATCTCAGATTATAAAAACCAAAACTTTTCTAAAATTTTTAAAATACAAAATTGTACCAGTCAAGGTATAACCAGCGCTTAACAATTGACATTTGCTCATTTTATGAAAAGATGCAACAATGACAGCTGCGTTTTACAATAATTCTAAGCGTAATCTGAACCTATCTGTAATTAAGTCAAATAAAATCAGTTTACAACGTGAAATGTGGGTTATAACTGTTTTTATTTACTATAAAACCAGGCAGGATATCGTACGATAAAATTTGATAATATGTAAACGTTAGGCAAGTCTGTTATCATCGCCGAATATAATATTAGTGGTAATACAATCAGGTTATATATACATAACGTGACCTGGCTGTGTTGTTTATCAATTATTTATCGAAATTATATATTTATCAAGCTATCATTCGTGAACAGATCAAGGGAATAAATAAAGTTTTATGCAACTTCATTGAACAAAATGTTCTTCTGTATGAAGACCACGCGAGGCATCATTAGTTGTAGATTATCACAATGTAGACGTCATTTTCTAAAAAAGGTTTTAAAACTTGTGTATATAAATATATTAGTTCATTTTAAATACTAAGTGCTGTGTCATTCCAATTGTGAAAATAATATGGCAACAGGTCGTGCAACAGCTCACCTAATATACAGTGGTTGTACTAATGTATATTTAAAAGTGGTTCAAACGACAGTAGAAATGTATTGCAAATCAGGGACAGTATTTTGAGAAAATAACTGAATGATGTCGTATATCTTTACAAACACTAATGTTGTGCCGGCCGCGGCGTATTACACATGGTTTTGTAAATGGAAATATACAGCGAGGTTAGGTTATGTGCATAAGTTGCATACTAGGGTTGGGCAACTGGACAAAAGATACGTTCAATGTTCATTTTGACGCTTTAAAAATATTCATATGCAATAACATGCATACGTACTTTTATACGAAACTAACTTATTGAAACTTATTTAAAACTAAGTCAGAGATTAAGAGTATATCCTAAAATCATTTCTCAATTAGTGCATGGAATACCGTGCTTAAAAACAATCTACTTTATTTTAATATTTAACATAATGTAACTTAATTAACTAGAATAATTTACCGGCTTTGAAATATGTCAGTTAAACGTGTGTCAGTATAATGTCGGTCTCTTTTGATCAGCAAACTGAGAACAATTTCCTTCGTCAATTAAACAATCCCAATTTACGTGTCAGTATCATTGAATTCTTAATCTGCTCACCGCTCGTACTTTTGGCAGATTCATTATTCTCTGTATTCTTCTCCTTTCATGTTTTCGATTAATCGGTTAGTGCTTCATAACTATTTCAAAATCGGACAAACGAACGTTTAATCGATTAATCGATTAACCGTTTACATCTCTGTTTTTATAAATGATCTCCGTAAAATGTCACCGATTGCTAATTGGCTAATATTGTCCTTTGATTAGTACCACGTGACTCTTTGTTTACATGATTCATCTGGAAATCGTTCAAAACTTTTGTTTCGCACACTTTCTGGACAGTCGTCAGTTATTCTATCATTTAAGTAAAAACCTTATCTGAATTTCTTATTATGTTAATAACATAACTTGGTACTGGTATATTTCGATCATGTAATATGAATTGCTATTATGGCTTTTCAATATAGTAATGGTTATATGAAATTCGTACAAGTTCGGCCAACTGTTATTTCTGATAGAATGAAAGCAAACAAATGTATATTTTTCATTCTATTTAAATTCTAATTAAATTTTAATTAAATCTGGATAAACCTATTGTCACATCGTATTTTGGATAATCCAAGTATATTTTGGATAAGTCAGAAATATGGTACTCTGGACACTCGTTGATTCAAGAGGTAGATTCTATTCACAGTCATGTTGGAAAGACATTAAAATCGTGTTTTACACTATGAAATATCAATACATAAGCACTTATAAGACTCATTCATTTCAAAAGTTTTCATTTTCAAAAACCTATAAAGGTATTTTAAATTTCATCATATTCCTTATAAAAAAAATCAGAATATTTGAAGTATATACATGTGTCTGAGTATTTATGGTTTCTTACGTTAAATTCGTGCAAAGTGCAAATTCACAGGACTATAAAAAACACTTATTAAAAAAATCTTAACGTAATTTAAATTTGAATTGTTTCTTTCGGTTTAAAAAAAACATCAGATATTCAAACGTTAACACAAAAGTTGATGACTGACACGTTGATAGTCTTCTTAACAATACATCACTGAAATAATGCCTGTATATAATAAAACGTAACGTCAGAATGAAATTCTAATTAAATCTTTTATTTGGAAATTTTAAAGTGAAATTATGGAAAAAGTATACGATACTATAATGTTGTAATAGTCTCCGAAATGTGGAATTCATATGAAAATGTATTTTGTAAAAATGGCTGAATTTGTGTTGGTTGTGTGCATTTCTAAAAAAAGTTCAAGCTTATATTTGAACTAATTAACATGCTTTCCCAATTTATAATATCATGTATAAATGTCAATTTTTCTAAATCTTAAATTTTCTAAAAATGGTCTTTTGGCCTGTTAGAAAATTGTAATTGAGGTAATGTTTAGGGTCCATTTTCTGTGGAACGATATATTAACATGGTTATCAAAAGAATCAACGTAAAATATGACGAAGATGAAACAAATTATTTTGTTCCAATCTTTGTTTAGTTGTTGCGCGTAGTGTATTTCTCATGCATGAATAAAATTGAAATGTTGTACATTCGTCAGAATTTAAGCGTGGTCTTTATCATCAAATAGTCAGAAATATGAAAATGAATTCTGCAATTGTATGTGTTGTTTCTATTGAATCCATGTTTATGTCACATTCGTTTGAGAATAACTTAAATGTTTCCTTTTGCTATATATTGTAATTTAATGTATTTGCCAGTATATGTAGGCGTTGAATCATACAGTGGGATTCATTAAGTTTACAAATGTATAGTCGATATTGAAATCTTTTCAAATCCTTTGTCAACACATGCTTTATCCTGTTGTTGCCTATAATTCACATAAAAGTTTGCTTTCTGTAAAAGGTAAGCATATATAATTCATATGGGGGTTCTGCTCTGACTATATCATTGATAATAAAAATACAAAACTACATACATATTCTTCAAAGCCGGCGATATTCTTTCTGAAAATCAGACACAATAAAGATATACATTTTCAACAATAAATTTGTATCCTATTCAATCTTGCAATCTCAAGTCTCCATCTATATATTTATGTTTCCATCTTATTGCATATCCACCACATGAGATGCAGATTTGGTATTTTGCTGCGGTGCCTTTGCCGCATGATAGGCATGGGGCGGCTTTTATGGTTATATGATTATTTATTTTATAACAATCAACTCAACATAAAATCTCAATTTAGTTTCGTTTAAATTTTAGTCCCTACATTTTTATTAGGTTATATTTACATGTCACAAATCTGGCTAAAAAACGGCTTGAGAGAAAGCAACTTGTTAAGTACCACTCGAATTGATATCTTGTTTCATCCAGATAATATTGTCAGTACCACTTGTAGTAATCATTTGTTGTCATGTGATTCCCGATTCTGTGTCGTTGTTGAGTTTTGATAAAATTATCCGTAATCAACATAAACATGTATAGTTATCTTATCAACGAGTCATTTGACCAAAAATATATATTTAGTTTTTCAAATCAGACCATGGTTCAAACCTCTGCATTGTTTGGCAAAACTGTGACCCATGAGTTGTCTCTAGACTCATAATATAGCGATTGTATACCTTATTCTCACCAGTGAGACTAAAGAATTTTAAGAATGTTGGCGGAAATTTTAAAAAAGTTAATTAGCTATATCATATACAGGCGGTGGTTCATTAACAAATACAAACTCATTAAACAAAACTATGTGTCTTTTATAGTGTTTTAATAACATTTAATGCCTGCGCCTTTCCCTCTTCTATCGACTTCTTTTTTTCTACATCACTCATACCTGACTGTTTTGAGCGAGTCTTATCCTTGAGATTAAAATATCTCTCAAGTTCATCCAGATCCATCTTAAACTCTTGTTTTGATATTTTTCCGTCGTTCAATCAAATCTTTCACATTGTCTAATTTACCATCGGCTAAAGTATTAATCTCATAATGTGTTTGTGCTTTTGCATGTAATCGCTTTCTAATGAACTTGATACCCCCACAACGCCACAAACTATTGCATCTATTTCTAATTGCAACATTACAGGCATTGTCAGTACTATGAAACCCACTATAACACCCCCAGGAATGAGACTTGTATCAACTCCATCCGTAATATTCATACTCCGTTTGTATATCTTACATAACGACTGTCTATTATCCCGTTCTTTTATCAACATCTGCTTTATCTCTGATATTTTCTGTAATCTATAATTCTGCACATCTTTTGGATATATAGGTGCTGTTGGTTAATTCATGTTTTACTTAGTAACATATTAAAATTATTCAATTAATAATGTAGCAACAGTGTTCATAGTTGCAGCATTTTCCGTCAAGCGTGCAAAATTAATTAAACTGCCCGCTTGAACCTTAAAAGGCGTCAAAAATATCATGAATTTTTTGGAATTGTGCGAAGTGTAATTTCACAACCGGACATTATTTTCGTTTACAGAAATGCCTACTGTCGCTTCTCCACTTTGTCTTTTACTTGAAAGTCCAAAACCTAATGTTCTTCACAAGAGCTCCTTTTCTCTCCGCAGAAATGGACATGACGAGACTGTCTTTTCACTGTTGCTAATTGTCAGATCTCTAAATTTGTCTTGAACTAGAGTATGTCAATTAATCTGTATATCTATTCTATTAAAAATATTTTTTCTCATATAATGAACCTTTGCAGAAATTCTATGACCCTCTGTCCCAAATTATTAACCGGTCTAACACGTTTGCGTAAATCACGAATATGCAATGTCAAACTGTCAAAGTCTTCATTTCGTTTCTTATATTTCGTTCCAAAGATACTCATTTTATCTTAGAACATATGATTAAATTATTTCTAAAACCGCAAACATAGGCAGACCGTGATTATTGATTTTCCGACATTCTTTGATCTCTCACCGCTATTTTCAATTCTGTTATTGCTCCGTTTGACAAATATGTAAATTTAGGATGCTCAAATCATACAGACACAACTTCACCAAACGCTTCATTTTCAATCGGTATAGATAATAATAATAATAATAATAATAATAATAATAATAATGGACCGTATTTCGGAAACATCCGACCCTAATATCGATTCGTACGGCCAATGAATTAAAGAACAAACAAATCGTGACCGGGAAAAAGTGACCTACTATGCGGACGACCGTAATTTCAATGCGACCGTAGAGTGGATTTTTACTGTATATATGAATGGAGGCGGTCTTGGATAAGTTTATACAAGTGGTCATATCGCTTCGACACGAACTGATTTTAGACATGGTAACTCAAGTCAACATACTGCCACTTCTAATCTAGTACATTTAGATTTATCTAAGATGACATTTGGGGCACTTCTGGTGGTAGAGAATGTGGTGTTTCAACTTGTCATTATCTCCCATCTAAGAAGGTTCATATCGATTATCTTCAGCAACATAATGGCGTTAAAGCTGCTTGGACCACATTTATTCTTGATAATTCAGAAGGATTTACAAAAAACAGGCGTTCAACGAATCTATCAGAACCTATTGTTTGGTCATCCCCGGTTCTCAAATACAAACAAGAATAGTCATGTAAGGAACATGCACTGCTTTTGATGCTAAAACATTTTCTTGCACATATAGATGATGCTATTAATAGTCCTGTATATTTCCCAAGTCAAATTACAAGATTATATGGTATTGGATTATAATATATGTCTCCCAGTAAAATGGAATTACGATTAGGAACAATCCAAGATTATAACAATGAAATTATTATTGCAACAGACCAGCAAGAACTTGGTTTGAAGAAAGGTGTCAGTAAAACTCAAATAATTGTGGTATTAACATAATAAACCGAAACGGTGTAAAATAATGAATTTCGTGATTGATTTTTGTTAAGATATGATTTGTGCCAACATAAAATGTTTTGCATAGATATAACTTTTGTTTAAATCCGCGTTTTATTTGCGTCAAATAATCGCTTGTAAATGCACACTACGGTAAGCAAAACTCTCGCCTTAAACAGAATTCATAAAGTAAATTATCATATTACGTCAATGAAACATATTCCTAGAATTGTAGATCTTGCTCAGGCTGCGTAACAAAATCGGGTATAAATATAATTTAAGAGGGACTAGAAAACAGAAAAAATGTTAGTTTGCATGTTCGATAACAATTCGTGATTATAATTGTGAACATTTAAGCGTTCGCGATGTACACAAAGATAACAATTTGGTATATCGCTGAATACAATGTCCATTCATATCAGAAGGAACAACGACATGGATTCATTATCATTATGTCCCCTGCCCGAATGCACGTAACAAGGCTACATTTTCTGCACAAATTTTGTTGATAGGTCCTGTTGTTTAATTGTAAAAAAAATATCTTTTCCAAATGATAATAACTGCAAACAATCTGAAAAGTGAGTAGCGCATATACCTATGTCCAAATCAGTTATCTGTGAGAATCAATCCGAATGATTCTGTTTGGGCTAATTGGTCAATCTTTTCCATAGTAAAGACTGAAATTTAACAAAAAACACAACCTTTGAAAACAGTGCACTGTGCATAACTCATCGTTCGATGACCAAAGACAGATTCACTTGTTTTTTTCACTTAACGTTCTAATTACATAGATGCAATAATTCGCACAGGAATTGTTTTATAACACTTACAATTTGATTTGTTTTATCGAAGAATAAATCTATTCTGATCGGTAGCAACATCTACACTTATAGAGCACTGACTAAAGTAGCAATATATGGACGATTCCACAGCAAAATTTCTACTTCCGTTTGTAGGGTAAGCCTCGCCTAACTACGATGTCACAAGAATTTATGTAATATAAAACGATGCATATGACATTATATCTCGATACTAAGCAATATATGCTTGTAAACGAAATATCAGCGATTACGTACAAAAACGTAATATATCGTAAATATCAATTATCTATCGATAATTAAGCCTTATAAAGTTGTCAAGGACACGCCTACCCCCCATTAGTATTCATAAATTGAGTACGTGACAAGTTTTCAATGAGAAAGTAGAATTGTATTAATCTATACGAGTCTAAATAATGTATACTTTGTTTTGAATTGAATATTTTGAATATATAATAAAATCATGTAAGTTGCATGTTCGTTTAATAGGCACGGAGAAGGTCTGAGCATTTATATCTGCACGTAACAGACATACTTGTCTGGGCAATACCACTTACCTTTCAGCTGACTTTAACTTAGTATAAATTGTCTAGGTCCATCTTCTGCGGTGGCTCGATTTATTTCATAGTTATCAAAACTATCAACGTAAAATAACGTGACAATGATAGAACAATTGTATATAATTGTTAAACAGTCGGAACATTAATGCAAAATTAATTAACATGTCACCAAATAATGAGCATACACTTCGGCTTACTGTATTTAGTATGATATAGTACATGTATTTTATACACGTTTTTATTATATAAAGTCATACTTTTGTAAGAAAACAAATAATATTACGTTTACACGTATAAGCCCAACATAATTCTAACTAACTATATATTGTTTGAAATTAGTCATGAAGTATATTAACAGTTTTTGTTTGTATTTGTTATTGTACGATAATTCAAAATCAATTCATCAAAGTTATTTTACAGTCTGAAAATTATCAATTTCATTGGATGTTTCAATTCCGTTTAAGGCAGGTGTCGATTCATTTTTTTGCTCTAGTAACGAGTATGCCCACCGTGAACATTGCTAACAGCTTGGCAGCGACGACGTATTGAGTGGATGAGATTATTAATTTGAGCCTGGGATATATTATTCCTCTCGTCTGGCAAAGTTTCACTGAGCTCATTGACAATACCGGGGCGATTTTAACGTTGCCGTACACGTGTGTCAAGATTATCCCAAAGGTGCTCGATGGGATTTAGATCCGGGCTTTTTGAGGGTCAGTCGTCTATGAAATCAATGTTGTTGTTACACAAGAACTGGATATTGGGTGACGTGAGGTCTGGCGTTGTCTTGCTGAAACACAGAAATAACGCAGTGATTTTGCAAGAGAGTTACAAGGTGTTGATTTAAAATTTAAAGCGGTCTTGTTGTCACAAGCGGTCTACCGCTACGTGGAAGCGCTTCCGGTCTGCACAAACCGCCGTTTAAGACTTCTAGCAACCTCTTCCGTTGGAGTTCTTGCCTTCAGCATCCCAATGGCTTTCTCTCTTAAATGTTTCGCAATTCGAGGCATCGTAATATTTCGCTATAATTCATTATCAGTAGTGAAACTTGCTAAATGTAAGATAAGAAATCAAACGGATTCGTTACCGCACAAAAAATGTTGATAAAGTAAACATAAAATTGATCAATTGTACGGAGTCCCTAAAGTGACATTGTACACTTATATTTCAACGAATTACTGATTCGTAACTACAAAATAAAAAATGCTACAAGTCAAAGTATACGCGTTGAATGTCACTTTAGGGAATCCATACAATTGTGAAGAGTAATGGAACTTAATAATATCAAAATAATCTACTCTAGTGTCGTGCTGTAGAAATCATGTGACTAGAGTTTATCAATTAATCCGGCTATATAAAAAACTCGTTGATTTTCATGTTCCTTTAAACTGTTGAAATGAATCGTTAGGGAAATAGCAAAGTGTTTAATATTCACTTCGAAAGCGAAAGTGGTCAGTATAAAATAAAAAAAATATTCCACTGATGGACATGATTGTTGTAACTAATGCATATACAGCGTTGGGGTATGAGTATTAAATACATAACGCAATTGTATAATGCTCTGTAAGAACATCTTCAGAAAATACTTATTTATATTTGGTACATATTTGGAATACATTATTTGGGTTCACAATTTTGCTACATTATTTTCAGGATATTTTACACTATTGACGGCATACATATCACGTGTAAAAGTAGCTTATGCATAATATTGGTACAGAGCAGTATACTTAAAAGTTTTGATTTTATGAGGGAATTCACAAAGAGCATGTAGTTTATTATACATTTGATAATGTGTATCGAACAGATTTTAACCGTAATTAGTGCATATATATATAAACCCATTTAGCGAAATATATTGGACCCATAAGGGTCCCCTACTGAATTATACATGGGCCATATAGATTTTGCAAACATGGTTGGCGTTTGGGATTTCATATGCGACTTATATGGGACCATTAACGGACTCTTTTATGAACCATACGGACAATCAATATGAATCTTACATGAGCTGTCTATAACGGCTATCAGCTTTAAAATCAATTATATTTCCTCACATGAATTTAAAATGTAACTCTTGACTAAATAAGACCAGAATTATTGTTAATCAAAATGACGAACAACGAAACAAACAGGCTAAACAATGTCAAGTGTTTTATATCACAAAAAGCCAAAACATATTCACCACCGCATTACTATTTTAAAAAGAAATATCACAGTAACATATAAAATAGACTTTATTAATGCTCCTAAAAATGCTCCATTATCAGCTAGCATAGCTCTTCCATAGTATATATCTTAATATAAAATCATAAAAATAGCTTTAAATTAAAAAGGGTTTTAATAGAGGAGGTTTTATTTTGGCTTTATTTGCGATTTTGATTCTTTGTTCAAATCATCTCCCATCTATCTTTTGCAGTCAATAATTTACTGAGGTAAAATACTACATACTGCGCCTTAAGACGCATGTTGGTCAATGTTTCAAACATTTTCTGTCAATATGTCAATATGACTTAAGAAACAATTGTAGCTTTAATACAATACGTGTATTCTTAACTTACAACAAGCAATTGTTGGTCAGTGCAGACATGCATTATGATTGAGGGATAATATCGCATTAAAAGGAAACGTTTTTTTCCCGTCAATTCGTGGCATCACCAAATACAATATCTCTGAAAACATAAAATGTTTGCACCAAAGAAAAGCCCAATGTACAGTACAAAAAAGCTTTATATAAAAATGTGCATGATGAATCGATTAAAATTGAATCACGATCTCCATCAATTTGTATGATTTTTGATAAACTCGAGTGTTGAAGCAAATATAATTCATGTGATATTTATGTTAAAAATTGGCACACGGATAGTAAGCATTCATGATAAACAGACATAGTTTATAAACTATGTTCGATAATACACTCGCAATCTAACGATTAACAGATACAACAATTTGGTACGCACATCAAGTTTATCTATTAAATGTGAATTGGTAACTTTTGCATCAACTTATGGAAGCGAGTTGGACAAAAAACAGTTAAATGTATTTGTATCACGCTTGTAAAAATGGATTTATTATTGGTTTGTTTATGTATCATTAAACTCATCGGTTTTTATCAAGAAATGTACCATAAATACTCTCATCAATTTGGAATATTTAAATCGTAACTATGTAGCATGTGTCGAGCATGTCAATTAGACGATACGGCTTTACTAGACTGAACACAAATGTTTTGCAAGCTATTACCATTGTAAATGAGAATATTTTCAGAGACATACAGACTACAACATTTGAAGCATCTTCAAATATGAATTTAGCGGATTAGGTAACGTTTTATCCCTGATATGATCATTTTAAGGTTAATAAGTACAAAACAAAACCTACAAAATCGGTTTAGGAAGCAACTAGTTAATATCAGAATAACTGATGTCTATATGACCAATTTCACAACTACTCGGTTATGAGTAACGAGACAACGTTTGTTATTACACATTACTTATTATTATTATGTAGCTTGCCCATCATCATTGACTTTTGCATTGTGTTACATAACTTACAGTACTCGTATCACCTGTATATTTGCCATTGTTTATTGTTTGTTACTATTGAGAAGATGCAAGTTGAGCCAATATGGAAAGTGATATTCGACCCGTTCATTGTCTTTCACAGACTAAATGAAAATGCATTTGATAGGACCAGTGCACATGCGATTCGTGACATGACTTCATAAATCCATATGATAATATTCGTTTATATACGAATTGTCCCACACTTTCATGTTATGTGCTATGGAACTACATATATACTCCATATGGTGTCGATTTATATGATTTTTAATGGTGCGTTGAATTTCAACTTATGTATGATATTTATGTAATAGTAGTATTTGTCCAGCACGTACTGGATGATACAAAATTAAAAACAAATCCTCAAAACTTGATAAATCACTTTTCGAGAATTTACGTTCCGTGTATTAACACCAGCAATGCATACATCCAATCCAAGGTAAAGTATGAGCAACTATACTTTTAACATATAGGCATTAATCCACGCATGCATATTTGAAACTACTCAAAGAAAATTAACAACATTACCGGATGGAATTTGCGTATTTGCGCAGACAAAAATAAAATAATTTGCACTGCTGAAATTCAAATGAATTATCCATTGTAATATGACTTTTTAGAATTTTTTCAGGATTTACCTCCGGTTACGGATAAAACACTTCGGGTTGCATGACTTATAACGTATAGACATATCTAACACGTGCATAATGATGATAATATTTATATTAATTACTTAATTTATACAGTTTATTATGAAACGCAATAAAACACCTACATCTTTCAGCTCAGAAAGTCTCGTGCAAAGTGATTACTACATATCAGGCAGTGTATTGTATACACAATCATCACATTTGAACTCAAAATTCAATATGGTTAGACTAAAAATAAATGATTTAGTTGAGGGCATTATTTGAGGGCTTTTGAAACAAAATGTCCTACAGAATCATTGTGAAACAAGTACAACAGATGGGACATAAGGTTTCTGTTGCTACTGTGGTAATTCGCATTCACCATTGTAAAGGTGGATTTCGTAATAATGCAAACAGGTAAAAAAGAAATTTATACCGAACGTCGTACAGCAACTATCATTAAATCGGTGAATCCTACTACACAAAGAGAAATGGCAGCCCATTGTGGAATGTCACTAGGTGTTCTTAACAGAATTATAGTCAAATTCTAAAAGCCCAGATATTGAAACGACCTGCTATAGTCTATACATTACGTCATTGTGGAAATAAACGTGGAAATAAAAATATAAAGGTGTAGTTTGGAAATGTATAAGGAGTATACATACAATTGACGTTGTAATCATTCCATACAACAAATAGTCCTTCATTTGTTATCCGTTTGGATAGTTACGAGTATATATATATATATTATAGGTAGAATGTTAGACATACATGTGCTTGCTGATAGTTGATATCATGTGCCTACTTATAGGTCTTTATTTCCTCCAAATTTGAAGAGCATGTACATTTGTATACAAATTTGTACAATAAACATTGGATAATTGCACAAAACTGTTAACAAAACACACACACACACTCACTCACTCACTCACTCACTCAATCAATCAATCAATCAATCAATCACTCGTTCATTCGTTCATTCATTCATTCATTCATTCATTTATTCATTCATTCACTCATTCATTTATTCATTCAGTCAGTCAGTCAATTATTCCATCAATCAATCAATAAATCAAGAATTAATCAGTGGTAACCCAATGCATTGATCATTCAATTCATGAAAATTTGAATGAATAAAACTTTCAATTCATTATTCATTCAATATAATAATCCAGTCCATTTTCTGTATCATTTAGTTAATCATTCAGCCTGTAATTTTGTTCTTTTTTTATTAGGTTTAACACTGTTTTTAAACAATTTTTCAGTTATTTACAGCGGCAAGTTCACCTAACCAGTTTTCCTGGACTCTACACTAACCAGTACTAACTTACCCTTCCACAAAGAACTGATAAATTCTCGACATATAGAGGAAAATCAACATTTTTATCAAGTTGTCATAGAAGGGTATGGCCTGCTGTGAATGGGATTTAAACCCAGATTGCTGGTTTACAAGTTTAGTGCACTGACCTTTGGACCACGGTCACGGCCTTGTTTATCATTAGGATAGTCAGTGGTCACTATCATTCTATTAATCAATAAATCTTCAGATCAATTCATTCAGTCAATCAATCCATTAATCAACCACTTAATTAATCAAGAACGAATGATCAAAAGAGGCAAATGAAGTACGAAGAAGTGAAAGATAAAAGACAACAAAGGCAGGTAACAAATAACAGTAAACTCCAGATATAACGATATGGCATTTGGCGAAATTTCCCTTATTGTGACTTGAATTGCTCGGCGACAACTTAAGCTCCAATATTTTCATCACACTTAAACATCTCTTTAAACTTCGGATGTAACGATATTCGGATATAGCGATATATTTTTCACTGTCCCTTCTACATCGTTAAAAGCGGAGTTTACTGTATTATGAATCAGAGAATCAGTCTCCACATAGAACTAAGCTGGTGTTTAAACAAATAGCAAGGTTTTATACCAAATATTGGGTAAATTAACACAACTATCTTACCATGTAGAACCAGGACAATCTGCATAACAAGGTTCTTCATCAGAATATTACTTAATTTTTTTTTAGGTCAGAAAAAAAAACAGTTATATTTCTGGTTACCCAACCAACAATTTTTCGTTTTTTAACAGCAAAATTCGAGGTACAGAAAAACTTTGAGACAAATCATACCTCAAAAGTATGATGATATGTTTAGAAAAAAAATTAACCCACCAACCTACATGTTTTGGGTCATGTAATGAGAAAAGTGACAATGTTTTTCTAGCCTGATGGCTATTTACAAACAGCAATACCAAAATGGCGCAGTTTGACAGGTAACAGGTTATAGTAGACAGTGTAACTTTAATTACAGGTTAAAACTTCCTTTATAGAAGATAGTCCAACTTTAATTATAAGTTAAAACTTCCTTTATAGAAGATAGTCTAACTTTAATTATAGTAAAAACTTCCTTTATAGAAGATAGTCTAACTTTAATTATATGTTAAATCTTTTCTAGATTTAAAGATTCTTTGAAGGTATATGTTGTAATTTTAATGGGAGAATAGATTTATGTAATTCATACAAAAATCATAAGGTCAGAATTAATTTCGATAAAATCCAAAACAAGATCATCTTTATGTTTATAAAATACAATAAGTGGGTGAGCTTTAATAAAAATGGTATCACTAAAACACAATCATATGCTTACCATATGTAAGATTTTGGAATCCAATGTTTCTGTTCCCGTTTTGAGTTGAAGAATTACATGATGCAACCTCGTCATCAAGGTCATCATTTTGTGTCATTCCTGTAACATACGCAAAGCATAAAGAACTAACTCTGAGAGTGCAATACATCAGAAACATCAACACTTTTCGAAGACAATATCATATCACAATATAATTTTCAAATACAGGCATTCAGGAGATATGTAAATGCATATTTCAACCAAATCATAAACAAATAATTTCTAAGTGTCATTTGATATTTTCCTAAAATTTTCTACAGGGTACATTTTGGACATTTCTCTCGTGTTTGTTCCTGGTAGCCTTAACCTGAACTTTTAGGTTAAATCATTAACTTTTATGACAATATAAAACACATAAAAAAATTTAGACGAGGTGTAAATTCAAATGTGAAGATTTTTTTTTCACTCCATAAGTTTTGCAACATACTGTAATACATTGTAACATTGTATTGAATATCACAATTTTAGTTTTCCTGGTTGTACCCACCCCTAATGCAAACACTATAGTGTATCTATAACTGTTCCACTATCTGGTTCATCATTAATACACCAAAACCTCATTTTGTGACCGCCTCATTGTAACAATCATATATTTTCTGACTGATTTTCTAAACTTCTTCCATATTTCAACGAATTAAAACGGGATGGGAAATCTAAAAATTTAGACCAATATATTAGGTCACAAAGGTGGTATTTACAATAAGGTTTTACTGTAATTCAAAATACAAAAGATTAGAGAGAATTCTCATTGACTCACGTAGTTGCCACATTATACAGTAGAACATGGCAATAATGATATCCAAGGGACCTGAATATTAATCCGATTTTATCCATATTTCGCTGTATTCATGAAAATGAAATAAAGAACGACATATCCTATTTGAAAAAAAATATTTGTTTTATCCTTACCAAGGGATTTTAACGTTGTGTATCGATCCTCCAAGTCGTCAACATCAGCGTACTGCGACGATTCCGGACGACTTTTGCCATTCATAGATACATGTAACTTCACCTCATCTGTGTCAACACAAGCTCCGACTGAATCAGACCTTGGTGGTAATGGTGGATTTGACGTAGAAACCCTCTGGCTTAGATGAGGATACCTACGCTCGTTCCGTAAATTGTCTGCCACGTAAGTTGGGTTGTTGACTTCAGTATGAGCACTGCCATCTGAAATACATGAAAGATATTAGACTGTTAGACAGAAACATACGTTAACTAAGAATTTTTACCTATCAATTCACTACAGCTGCATATCTGAACTTGTGGGCTGAGAGTTACTGAAGCCCTCAACAAAATGAACATCCCTTTTGTAGGTATCACATTGAAATCCATAACAAATAATGTCTCTTCATGTTTATTCAGTTCGTGTTTCCTCCTATTATTAAAATTCAATGTATAACACAATTGTATTGAAGTCTGTAATAGTGAAAATGGAAATGGTGATTTTTTCCCTAAACATGCTCTGCTTTATTGCAAAGTTATGGGTACTATAAATTTGTAATTGTGAAGTTAATATTCAGGTCTTAAGGAACTCACTATGTTAGTGTTCTACTGTATTGGGTTTTAGGATGTTTCTTAAGCTAATTAAGGCATTCACCTTTACATATTAGAGGCTGAATTAGGTAATTCATAACAGAGTTACTGCCCTTGACTAATTAATAACATTCATTTCATCACGATTATTCAAAGAACATTTGTATATGATCAGGAATATATGAAGCTCTACTTGCTTGGAATTGTTGTGTCAGCATGGTTGTGGAAAAACACTTGTGAATTTTCTTCTTTCAATCGCTGGACTTTCCTTTTACAATAATACAGGACTGCTGCCAAAATCAAGAGCAAAATTATGCTTGGTACAACAGCTGCAACAATTATTGGTGCCATGTTTTCACTACTGCCACCATCCTCACTTGTCTGCTTATCAACAATGGATATTCCTTTTGAATCTAAAAACAGAAACAAGTTATTTATGATAATCTACAAACAGCAACATAACAACCATCAGTCATGTGATCACAAAACAATATCAACGGGACTTAATAAACAGCAATGTTACTTGTATCAAAATCTATAATTAGCCACAAAGTATCCATCAGAATCTATAAACAGTGACATAACATCCATCAGAATCTATAAATAGTGACATAACATCCATCAGAATCTATAAATAGTGACATAACATCCATCACAATCTATAAATAGTAACATAACATCCATCACAATCTATAAATAGTAACATAACATCCATCACAATCTATAAACAGTGACATAACATCCATCAGAATCTATAAATAGCAACATAACATCCATCAGAATCTATAAATAGTGACATAACATCCATCAGAATCTATAAATAGTGACATAACATCCATCAGAATCTATAAATAGTAACATAACATCCATCACAATCTTTAAATAGTGACATAACATCCATCACAATCTATAAATAGTAACATAACATCCATCACAATCTATAAATAGTAACATAACATCCATCACAATCTATAAATAGTGACATAACATCCATCACAATCTATAAATAGTAACATAAAATCTAATATTCATACTACATTTACCTCTGTCACATTTGATACCATGGAATCCAAAATCGCATTGACAAGTCCCTGATTCAGGATCACAGACTCCATTTCCATTACAACTACATTCCTCAGAGCAATACGGTCCCCAAGTCACGCGCGTTTTGCATCGCTTGTTGCATCTGATTCCTATGATTTAAAACAACACATGTTGGGTTTACGCCAGCTTTCAATAGTTTATAATATCATACACAGCTGGGCAGTTCAACAAAGTGTTTTTTCGGGATTTGGTAAAATAACTCATCTTGTTCTTAGAAAGTTACTAGCCTCAGACAGATTGTCTTAAACTAAATTGACCTTATGACAGGATTTGATTGACAGGTCTCAACAGCCAATCAGAATCGAGTACTGATAAGCCTCGTCGCAATCGGCCATTTTGTCTGTCAAACTATTGATGTCCGACACAAAGGTATATAACGATTTGTCCAATGTATATTTCGGTGCCATAAAATCATGCGCGGACATGTTATTTACAGTATATCTGATTGTTAATTGAACTTTAATGATGTAAATCTGAGTAATTGTAGCAAATTGGAATTAGGTGGTTGTTTTAGGTACATGACATGAATTGAATAAGCAAAAAGCCTCAGTTGTCTATAATTTGATAATAATTTGAATAGAATTAGAAAATCAATATTTGGTGTCAGGATATCAGAATAAATGATAAGAAATGAAATAATTATGAAATTATTTGTTCTTCTATTTTATTCTGTTAAGTCTTAATGGAAATATCGTTACTTAAAGCTAAAAATCTTATTTTATTTTATCTTGCTTATTTCTTCAGTAAATAAATCTCATTTTGAATAAAGACAAAAGAGTGGTATCATGTGAGAGAAAAGTTCATCAGGAAAAGTGTATCACAATAAATTTTACAAAGCCTATATATTCATACACCGACCGTCCGATTTACTTTGACCAGGTAAAATTCACCTCAGATTCTGACAATATCCCCATCCTCTAACATGATTTTTGACATTTCTAAGTAGCAATAAGACACACATGCTTTAGCCTTACAATTTTCTCCAAAGACAACTCGCATTTTAAGTAAGCTGGATCAAAATCATTGGGAACATCTTCAAACGAACCACTGCTCAATGCCATTTTGTTTGATGGACTTCAACATAGTGATCTCCCTTGAATTTCGGGTGGGGGCGGGTCATGGTTGACTCGCTGCTGTCGTAAAGTTGATGGTCACAGAGAACAAGTACTAGTATGTCCAAGGTCGAAAAACCAGTGCTAAGAAAAGCATGATTTTTCACATATTTCTGACACCCAGCCCCTAGTGACCCTTACACTTACCATACCAGCCATTTTTACAATGACAAACTCCAGATCTGGGATCACACACAGACGTCTCATCATCACAGTTGCATGTTGAACGACAATGAATGCCATAAAATCCAGGTGGGCATTGTTCTTCACAATTCTCCCCAGTAAAACCTGAAAGCAAAAAATGTCATGTAAACCCAGTCATATTGGAATTAGCAATGATCTGACATAAGAAGTTGTGTCTTATATATCTAGAGTTATGTGCTTTTAATTTATATATCTAGAGTTATACACCTTTAATTTATATAGCTAGAGTTATACACCTTAAATTTATATATCTAGAGTTATACACCTTTAATTTATATATCTAGAGTTATACACCTTTAATTTATATATCTAGAGTTATACACCTTTAATTTATATAGCTAGAGTTATGTCCCTTTAACTTATATATCTAGAGTTGTGTCCCTTATTTTTAACCTTTTTTTGTCGCAGCTAGTAAAGATTTCTCTTCCTTTTTGCTGCAAATAATTTTCTACATGTAGCTAATGATATTTGCTTATCCCTGAACCATAAAAACATAAAGGACTTTAAAAGGGCTTTTTAGAGGCTTTTGGATAGTTTAAAAGTTGCCTTCTTACCTGCAAGACATTGGCATACCCCATTATAAGAATTACACTCGGAAGTCTGTGGATTACAGTCACAATCAGAAATACAATCACGACCAAACTTCCCTTTTGGACAAATTTGTTCGCAGTATAAACCTGTAATTAGCATAAATGCAACGGTTAACTGTTACATTAATAAAATGCAATGTTTCTATTACAAAAAAACATACATCTATCCTTCCACGTTTTTTTGTCTATATCAGGGGCTGTTCAAAGATTTCTTTGTCACAGGAAAAAGTTTAAAATCATGCAGTTTTCCCCTAAAATTGAGTTAACATTACATTTTTCTTCCTTTTTTGCAAAAACATCATGTTAATTTTCCCCAAATTTAAGAAAAAGGCTCTTTCCCCTACCTATGAAAAAAGCCCTGCCTTCAAAAATTCTTTATTCAGTTGAAAAACTTGATATTTCAATCTATATAACCTTATCTAATTAGGACAAAGGTCAGTAAAGTGTTTGTGGATGGACAAAAGTGAAGTGCAACCTCTCCAAAGCAATACCCTTTGGGAGAAGCAAAATTATGTTTTTGTTGAGAGGTTATTGCTCAAGAGAGGTTAAATTAATAGTCAAATCATACAGTGGGAAAAATTATACAGTTGTAGAAGGGCCGGTCTAGTGAAATAAACATGTATGTAAATAATATACAGTGGTACCCTCTAAACAGGTCGAGCCCGGGATCAGGTCATCTGGAAGTTTAGAGGGGATTTTTGAATTATATAATAATGAAGTCAGGACCGGAACATTTGGCAGATTTAGAGAGGTTAATAGAGGAAACAGTTTAGAGGGTTTCCACTGTACCGTGAAATCCTGGTGCACATTCACAATATCCAGTGTTTGCATGGCAGATTGCCTTATTTCTACATTCACATTTGTTGGCACAATTCAATCCCCAGGTGTCATCTGGGCAAGGCTCCGTACAATTTTCACCTGAAAAAATAAACATCGGACTTGAAAATGATGGATGTCGGTATCATTTATCACACATTCCATTTTAAGAAAAATCAAATGCAAGAGACTCTCTATGATTGCTTTAAAATATTCTTCAAGTGGGCAGTCTACAAGGTCAGACAGGGTGTAAGAAGAAACGTACTTACCAATAAATCCAGCATAACATTGGCTGCACTGTCCTGTCACATGATGACAGTCACCGTGTGCACACTGACACACCTCCTGGCATTTATCGCCATAGAAAGGCATCTTACACTCCTCAGTGCAGTAAATACCATGGTAACCTTTAGCGCAAGTGCATGAACCATTAAGCGGATGGCAACTACAATTTCAACAAAAAAAGTACAATAAAACTTACAATCAGTAAAAAGAACAATTCTTACAGTATAACAGTAAACCAAGGATAGATAGAGAAATCTACTTTACTTAAAAATTTGTTGCTATGCAACGACCTGACCAACTCATTAAAAATGTCTAGACTCAAACCTTTTTTAACCTCTCTTAGTTCCAACTTTTTGTTTTCAGTACATGCATAATTATAATATTACCATAATAATGAAGTTGTACCTTTCAGTAGTTGCCCAGCCACAATTACATCCAATACAGACTGGGTACCCAGTGGAAGCAACAGATGCTACGTACTGTCCTGGGGCACAGTCTAAAATAACACAAAGGAATAAAAATTAGAAATATCTGGAATTGATCATCAAAAATATTTGCTTTCCACTTCCATCCCATACAAATATAGAGTCAGCTGATCTAACGTTTTTCAAATATAGAGTCAGCTGATCTAACGTTTTTCAAATATAGAGTCAGCTGATCTAACGTTTTTCAAATATAGAGTCAGCTGATCTAACGTTTTTCAAATATATGTTTTTTCAAATATATTTTGTTTAGTTTGGAGATATATTTTGAGTTAAAAGCGAAATATCAACAAGAACAATCGACCTTGACTGGAACAAGTCAGTTGGTGAAAAAAAAACCAAAGTCGATTTGGTTAGCCGGGACGAGGAACTTTTTTAAAGCTTTAGGAACAGTGATTCAGTATCAATTTAAGTACATACTGTAAATTAGCAGTAAACTACATCACCTATTCAATATTAATAGAATTATGAAATGTGAAATTTTGCTGTCATCCTGGTTTAAATGTAGTGTACAAAGCACATGACATCAAGACCATTTTCTTCTAAACTGAAGTTTTTGTTAAATATCATTCATAAAAAAATACAAATGTATTGTCTAATGGGCTGAATCCAAATTCCTTCCGATCAGATCCAATCATATTCAAATGGTGACTTTGGAATACTTCAGATCAGATCCTACTGCAGCAATGTTGAGAGGTGCTCAAATAATTACATTCACCCCTTCATTTTTATACAAGAGGGCCACGATGGCCCTGCATCGCTCACCAGAATAAATGTAAGTTAACTTGTTACTAAAAAGGTAATAAAGGTACACTTGTGGGCAGATAAAGGGGAACAATGATAAACTTGATAAAGGACCATCAAATGTTACTACAAAGGAATATTCATGATGACCGGAGGATGCTACAGACCAAATTTGGTGATGATCCAACCATTGGCTCACGAAAAAAGTCCCTAAAAGGGCCAACCAATTTTTTGAAGTAAACTTAAAAGAGGACCATCTAAGAGCCTTTTCATAATGATGAACATAAAGTACATGTTTATTCATAACTTTTTATTTTGCGGAATAATTTAAAACCGGGTTTTTTTTATTTTAGGGAAAACGTCTAGTCATTTGGAGGGGAAAAATGCCCGAAAATCGCATGTTTGGGAAAAAACCCTAATATTAACAAAACTGATAACAACTTGGAAGTAAACAATGAAAATTTAACAACAACAGTTCAGACAACAATCTTTCTAGCTTTAAAACTCACAACAACAAGCTCCAAATTTGCATCACTAAGGGTAATTCTTTCAGACTGTGAGAAACTATAAAAACGCAAATTTTGTAACGAGTTCATGAGAAACCAACATTTTGTTTATGATTAAGGCAAATGGCTGAAAATTCTTATACCACAGATTCAGGACCCAGAGATTAGACCCAGTCCTGGCTTTTACACAAATTCTTATACCACAGATTCAGGACCCAGAGATTAGACCCAGTCCTGGCTTTTACACAAATTCTTATACCACAGATTCAGGACCCAGAGATTAGACCCAGTCCTGGCTTTTACACAAATTCTTATACCACAGATTCAGGACCCAGAGATTAGACCCAGTCCTGGCTTTTGCACAAATTCTTATACCACAGATTCAGGACCCAGAAATTAGACCCAGTCCTGGCTTTTACACAAATTCTTATACCACAGATTCAGGACCCAGAGATTCGACCCAGTACTGGCTTTTACACAAATTCTTATACCACAGATTCAGGACCCAGAGATTAGACCCAGTCCTGGCTTTTACACAAATTCTTATACCACAGATTCAGGACCCAGAGATTCGACCCAGTCCTGGCTTTTACACAAATTCTTATACCACAGATTCAGGACCCAGAGATTAGACCCAGTCCTGGCTTTTACAGTATCTCTGGGAACGGAAATGGATCCTGTGTTTTGAGTACCAATTCTAGCCTATTGTCTTGTCTCAAACGTTAAACACACAGGAAGTCCCCCAGAGTATTTCTCAAACATCCATAAGTCCAACTTATGCTTCACTTAAAAATGGCATGTTAATTTTCCCCCAAACCAGGCCCTCACTATACAGAAATCTCCCAAATTAATTTTGATGGCTTAAAATTTTTATTAAAAAAACTCTATTTTTGTCAAAAATACAAATTTGATTCCAGAAACACTTCTAATCAGGACACTTTCCCTGCTGGTACGGAAAAGTTATGTTGCACAAAAACTGAGATTTTGAACAGATTTAAAAACAAATAATTTCAATACTTGAACTCACAAAAAAATGAGGGCAGGTGAATATTTTATACACATTTTTCAATTTCAACAAACATGGATGTTAACATCACACAGACATTCTGGGACTTTCGAATTTAAAAAAAAATGGTTGCCATGACAACCTACCTCTAATCTCACAATTGTCACCATGGAAACCAGTATAGCTACAATTGCATCGTACTTGTTGGATGCTACTGTCAAAATAACATTTTCCATCATTAAAACATCCACACTTTGTGAGACAACCAATACCATAGGATCCATCAGGACATTTTATTTCACATCTGCAAACAAACACAAAATTTCTAAAAAATAGCTCAAATTTCAATTCCACTGCCAAAGAATTTTGTTTTAAAATACAACTTTGAACACATATTCAGATGTTTTTTTTCAGAATTGTGCCAACTGAATGATATACCATTATTATTTTCATTTTTCCATAATTGAGCTAAAACATTGAACAACGAACAACATACACGTAATTATGGGATTTGAGCTTCACGATTAGTCTTAAGTTTTATTACCTACAATTCTTGTTATATTAGCTTAGACTATACAGCTAAACAATGAGAAGCTGGGTGTGTGGAGGAATTACGCTGCTATATTACTTAAAAAATGTCACACAGAATAAGCCAAACCTTTCTCCGGCATAGCCCATCTCGCAGGAACATCGTCCTGTTACAGAATCACAGATGCCATAGTTACACGTACAGTTGTACATGCAATTTTTCCCCCAGTGGAACCTGTCACAAGGCTCTGTACAATATGTCCCCTGAAAACAGTAAAGTAATGAAATGTTTTATATCTTCAGCTTCTTGGGGCAACATATTTTCCTTAATTTCAAGTCAAGTCAAGTCAAATACCTTTTATTCGCTTATATTATGTACATACATGACAAAATGAGGTGAAACACACGAATATGAATCAATTATTAAAATATACAACCAGGTCAATGGTCATAGAGTCCAGTTTTTGAGGAAATAATGCAGTATTGTGATTCATATCTCCATGACTGATAGTATTTCATAAATTCTTGACATAATTGTCATGTTCTTAAAGCTACAAATATAGTCAAACCTCATTTAATGACCATATAAACATTAAGACCACCATATTTTAATGATATCTCATTAACAGACTCTAATTTTTTTTATTTATTTGTTTTATTATTCAAACAGTTTCTACACCAGAACTTGATAAAGATACCACCTCAAAGCTACTATCATTTCTCATGGTCCCAAAGCTGGTCTTAATATTGAAGTTTTACAGCATAAAATTTGTGAGAATGCAACGCACATTTCAAAACTGTAGCTACCATTCATTTACTATCAACAACCTTCATGACTGGCGTACAGGTTTCTGTATGGCATAAAATAAAAAAAAATAATAATAAAAGTAATCACCTGATACCCTGAAGCACAATCACATTCACCAGTAATCTCATCACACTGCCCTCCATTCTGGCATGGACACGTTTGTTCACATCCTTGCTCTCCAGTCGTCGAATGATCGCACACTTTGTGGCAGCTATAATTTCAAAAAGAATTTTTTATGCCTCAGGTTTTCGACAATTTATTATTTCGACTTATTGTCAACAGTACAAGTAATTTCAAGCGAAATATAAAAAAATTCACATTTCCACTAACATCCTGCAAAAATAAGGCATCAGCGCCCAATTGTATAAACATTGGTTAACTTCAACAGCTGGGTTAAATCAGAGTTTTTGGATAAAATTTTGGTTAAACGTTTGGTTAGCTGTTGTAGAAAATTTGTTCCAAGTTTTACTAGATGTTGTTTTTCTTAAAGCTCAAATAAATCTAACCCATGTCTAAGATGCTGGTTAAATCTGAACATTTTTTGCCAGTATGATTTTTCAAGTTTAGAGAAAAAGTTCATCTGAAAATGAAAATGTCAGCACCACCTACTGGACCATGTCATGACTTTATCCAGTTTTCTGGATTCTGTGTCAGTACCACTTCAAGTGGTTCTGTTACATTTGTCATAAAAAACATTCAATTTAGACCAACAGTCATAGAATTTGAAGAACTACATCGTGACAGAAAACTGTCATAAAGTTCTGTTAAATTTTCAGCTACTCAGCCGTTTAAAAAATAACAAGGGAGATAATCTAGTAACTGAATCTAATATATGTTAGTAAGACACAGATTCATACATTGTGGCAGCCGCAGTAATGGTCCAGTGGTTAGTGCACTGAACTTGTAACCCGGAGATCCAGGTTCAAATCCTGGTCACAACAGGTCATACCCTTCTATGAAAATTTGACAAAAATGTCGATTTTCTTCCACATGTGGAGAAGTGGCCGACTCCTCATGGAAGGGTGAGTTAGTACTGGTTAGTATACAGTCCAGAAAACTGGTTAGGTGAACCGGTTGCTGTAAATAACTGAAAAATTGTTGAAAATTGACGACGTTAAACCCCAGTGACTATAAGTCACATAAAAACAAAACATATATTGTGATGTTTTTTGGCTGACAGATTAAATTACAAAAAAACTAGATAAATAGAAATACTCACTACTCCCCATAAAAGCCAGCTGCACATGTACACTTCCCATTGATATTGTTGCATGTTGCACCATTTTCACATGCACAAGGATGAACACAGTTGAGTCCAAAACTGTTCATACATGGCTGAGAACAATCACCTCCAGTGTAACCTAAAGAGACAAAAAGAGAAGGAAAGTGTACATCAAAGTTCAGAGTTCAAACAAAATAAACAACATTTTTAGTAGGACTTTGTAAGCCCTAATTCTTATTTCATTTTTCCCAGAACCAAGTTTAGAAGGATGTAACACAAACAATGTTAACCTTGGTAAGATAAAATACGGCGCAACCCATTTTTGGCAATTTTTCTTCTTGGGATTAAAATAGTAATAAATCACAGGAACCATATCTGAATATTTAATTAAATATATTGTGGAAAAAATTTGGCTGACCTACCAACCCTATGTTTATTTTTGGGGGAATGTTAGTGGAAAACCACATATTCAATTGTTTTGGCCTTACCAATGTGGCAAATACAATTTCCAGTGTGTGTGTCACAAGCACCATTAGCGCCACAATTACAAGTATTGGTACAGTTAGGTCCCCATCGATCACTGGCACAGCCTGCAAAATCAAAATGCCAGTTTAAATATAGTAAAATTATTCTGGCGCAATTAATACCAGGGCTTTCATGAGACATCAAAAGTTGAGGGTCAAAAATAACCTTAGGCTGATGATAATTCAAAGAGTCAACAAAATTGCCTTCTAATTTTATAGTAAATTTCACCCTTTGGTACAAATTCTCAAGAGTCAGAAGCTTTACTGGTTTCAAGAGGCAAAATGCCTTTTAAAGGGTAAAATAAATGCCCTGAATAAAATATCATGTGTATTTGAACAAACTGCCAACATTTTATTCATGGATAAATTATAGGTTAATATTTATATACTGATTCTAGTGATAGAAATAATTTGAGTTTTTTCCCTTTTCTCAACAAAAAAAGAGAAGATAATGTTTATATCATATTTTTTATTTTTTTATTTATTATTTTTTTATTTTTCTTGTCTTCTCTAATAACTTTACTTACATAAACTGTCTACTTCACATTTCATTAAAATGACACCTACAGTGTAACAATAGTAGCTCTTGGCCAGACAAAGAAGGTAACATGCAAATACATACTAGACACAAAAACCCCTCTAAACCAACCATGGTCTTGTCCCAAAGCCCTTCTTTTTAGAGGGTTCTATTGTTCTCTTTTATTTAAACGTAATTTAAGAAAAAATATTGGAATTATTAATTCTATCTTCAAATTTGGTTATAAACAATAAATATCGTAATGATTCTAATTCTTACCGGACTCGCAATATTGACCGCTAAAGCCAGGATTACATTTACAGTTGCCAGGGGTGACACAATAACCTTGATTTTCCTCTGCATAACAATCGAAAACACAATTGGCTAGAAAGAGAAACAATATCGTTAAAATGTAAACCAATTCAGAACCGGATACGCATACAACAGATACCCGCTATAAAGGCCTTGTAAAATGGTTAATCAATTCAGAACAGGATCTGGTAAAAATAGCTCAACAATTCAGAACAGGATACAGTAAAAACAGTTCACCAATTTAGAACAGGATCCAGTAAAAAAATTTCACCAATTTAGAACAGGATCCAGTAAAAAAAATTCACCAATTTAGAACATGATACAGTAAAAACAGTTCACCAATTTAGAACATGATACAGTAAAAACGGTTCACCAATTTAGAACAGGATCTGGTAAAAACAGTTCATCAATTTAAAACAGAATCTGGTAAAAACTGTGAATGAATTTAGTTGAGGATCCAGTAAAGGCAGGAAACTAATGTAGAACAGGAAAAAGTAAAAATGGTTAACTAATTCATAATGGGATCCAGTTAACCCAATGAAGAACATAAAATATTCAGATTTGAAGAAAGTTGAAAAACGGACAAAAATAACATCAATTTAAACATAAAGTATTTGTTTTGTTGTTCAAGGTCAGGGTCATGGCTTTTTTTCATGGGTAGGGGAAGGGGCCTTTCTTAAATTTGGGGAAAAAATACACAGTATTTTTGTAAAAGGGGAAGAAAAAACTTGAAGCGAACTGAACTTTAGGGGAAATCTGCATGAATTTAAGGATTTTTTCGGAGGGAAAGGCGCCTATAAACGGCCCTTGCTATAGAAGGAAAAAGGCCCTGAGGGTATAAACAAAACATAACATTTCTACAGCTCCTTCAGCTAAAATATGCATTATAAGGTCAGCAAGGTTATACTTACGAATACAGTAATTCAATCCAAGCTCAGCATGGTAATCATCACAACAAAAGTAGTGTATACGATCTCTGTACCTGGTCTCTCTCTTGTATGCTTTATCCGACTTAATGCTGTAAAGATAGTAATAATTGATAAGTACATTATAAGTAAGATCTGGTACCAAACTAATACTGTAAAGATAGTAATAATTGATAAGTACATTATAAGTAAGATCTGGTACCAAACTAATACTGTAAAGATAGTAATAATTGATAAGTACATTATAAGTAAGATCTGGTACCAAACTAATACTGTAAAGATAGTAATAATTGATAAGTACATTATAAGTAAGATCTGGTACCGAACTAATACTGTAAAGATAGTAATAATTGATAAGTACATTATAAGTAAGATCTGGTACCGAACTAATACTGTAAAGATAGTAATAATTGATAAGTACATTATAAGTAAGATCTGGTACCGAACTAATACTGTGAAGACGATAGCAAATTGTAAGTTCATGCAGACCTTTTTTACAGTTTTGGGGACAGGGTCCCTCAGGAAAAAAGATATTTGTAAAGTAAATCACCAAGTTTGAGAATATTTAAAACTTTTAACGTAAGAGAACAAAACATAGAATATGGGTGAGAACTTCTATTTTGATAACTAGGACCCTGCACTATGTATCGTAAAATTCCTATCTTAGGCCCTTGGGGGTGTAATATTTTCCAAAAGGGGGCGTCTATTAAAATGAGTTTTTCCTCAATCATAAATCAGTGAGGCTGGTTTAAATGGCCTTAATTGTGTTAATCTATCTGACAGTGGGATCTGTGGCATACTCTATGGACAAATTTGTACAATGTACCGGGGGGGGGGGGGGGATTTTGGATTTACTCTTGTGTTTAGAACTTGAGTAAAAGTCAATTGTCTATAAAAAAATGGGGAATCATTATTGGGGAGGGTCTCTTAATAGGAACTTTGGGTAAACTTTATACATAAATACGTTCCTCGGTTTTCTGTATACAAAGTCTCAGATTTTTTCCCATTTATTTTTTCACAAGTGGAATTAAAAAAACTAAGCGTTATTTACAATGCAGCTTATGATCAACAATAACACAAGCTTAGATCAAAAACTAAAACAAGAGATGCACAATGTACAAAATGCAACCATCCAAATTCTTTGATGAAAATTGGATGGGAACGGTTCAACACAGAGCATGGACATTAAACTTTTTTTGCTAAATCAGGGGTTATATTCAAGTTATTGAACTCGGGTGAGATATTCCCAAAAACATTTTGACAAAGTTTGATCAAGACTGAATGGGAACTTAGGGAGCAGACAGCTCATATGGATGCCATCTGCCCTTAGCAGGTGTTCCAATTTTATACATCCTGTCATGACGAGCATGCAAATACTCACTGATACTCTGTACATCTTGGTGGTATAGCAAGACACCATGTATTGGACTTCACTGAGTAATACCGGGTATATGACACCTGTACTGTATATCCCTCTCTGAAAAATAATATTTTTTTTCACTGATATTAACGCCATTTTTCAACAATTTTTCAGTTATATACTGGCCGGTTAACCTAACCAGTTTTCCTGGACTGTATACTAATGAGTACTACTTTACTCTTCGACAAGGAGCCAGCGTCTTCTTTACATATGGAAGAAAATCACCATATTAATGTCAAATTTTCATAGAAGGGTATGACCTGCCATGACTGTGATGTGAATCCGGATTGCTGGGTTACAATGGAAAACAAGAGAGCAAACATGGCCCTTTTTTGCTCACCTGGTGACCTAGTTTTTAACCTTAGTTGACCCATGTTCAGACCTGTTCACGATTTCATTAATACGAACATTCTGACAAAGTTTGGGGAAGATCCAATTAAAACTGTGACTTCTAGAAAGTTAACAAAGTTTTCAGGAGATTTGATCTATTGACCTAGTTTGTGACCCCAGTTGTTCCATGTTCGAACCTGTCCAAAACATCATGGAAACAAACATTTTGAAACATTTTAACAAAGATCCAATCAAAACTGTGGCCTATAGAGGGTTAACAAGGTTTTCCAATGGTTTGACCTGGTGGCCTAGTTTTTTTACCTCAGATGACCAAAGTTCAAACCTGTCCAAGTTATCATTATGACAAGCATTTTGACAAGGTTTAGTGAACCTCCAATCATAACTGTGACCTCTAGAGTGTTAACAAAGTTTTTCTATGATTTGACATTGTGACCTAGTTTTTGACCCCAGATCACCCATGTTCAATCATAACCAAGATATCAATAAGACATAAACCATATTCACACAATTTTACAAGATCATTAATACAAACATTGTGACAAAATTTCATGAAGATCCAATCAAAACTATGTCTTCTAGAGTGTTAATAAAATTTTCATTTGATTTGACCTGGGGACCTAGTTTTTGACCCCAGATGACGCATGTTCGAACTTGTCCAAGACATCATTGAGACGAACATTCTGACAAGGTCTGATGAAGATTCGCTCAAAAGAGTGACCACTAGAGTGTTAACAACCCTAGGTGGGTGTGGACAACAAACAACAGACGCCGGAGTTGACTGACTGATCACTACAGCAGACTGATCACTACTTGCTCAGGTGAGCTAAAAAAAAATATTCATCTGATACCCTGAAGCACAATCACATGCACCAAAATTTCTATATGAATATTTGATTACACAAAAATCAGTATCCATTGACACCCCTAATATATAGCATGAGATAAAGTGTGACAAGTGATAAAACCATTGAATTGTTTGGTCATGCTTTTGGAAGCAATATTTTATCGAACATTTTGGGATAGAATAAAGGCAATATGTATTTTTAATTATACTGTAGTGATAAACCACTTTTGACTTCATTTTCTTTATAAGCATATATAATTAGGCTGAATATACCATGTCTCAAACAGACCAAGAATGATAACCTGTGTTTGTACAAAAAAGTGGACATATGATAAAAAGTTTAGCTGTGCCTTAGAATTTATTATTTTATCCAACATGTTATAAAGACACAATGAAAAATTTTCTATGCACTAGCACCATATTGAATGAGACCTTTTTAATACATGTGTTACTGGTCACTATGACTGTATATCTGTCTGTGTGTGTTTTTCACAGAGCTTCACGGCAATGAAATGATGGTCTGTTTAAGGGACTGGCTTTGTAATTGTCTATAGGTTTGAAATCTGGCTTACGATTAAGTCCAATGGATTACCTAGGTTATGGGTAGGTGTCTGTATGTACTGGATTAAGTTATTTTTTCTAAAGAAGCTGTTAAATATCTCAGTGTTGCCCGTTTGATTAAAATCTCCAAGGATGACCAAAGTCTGGAGGTTGCTTATGTGAGTCTGTAAATACTGGAGAAATGTTCTGACTTGGGAAGTTGGTGGCGTGTAAGTAACTACTATGTGGTATGTCACATGATTATAAGGTCGTGCTATTCTAAGAATTACAATATCAGAGTTTTTAAAGTCCAAATTTCTATGTGAAAGATCTCCTTTGGCCAGTATTGCCAGTCCATGATTTTTGTTGTTAAGCACCATTTCATCACCACTTGGTACTGAAGGTTCTCACCAAGTTTCGTTGAAATCAAATTAGTAGTTGCCAAGAAATAGTGTGGAAACAAAATTCAGACGGACGGATGGAATAATGGATGGAATGACGGACGTCAAAACAATACCCCCCATCCCCCCCGATTTCATCAGCGGGGATAACAACAGGGCCATGATGCATTGCTCACCAGAATAAATGTAAGTTAACTGGTTACTAAAAAGTTAATAAAGGTACACTTCTGGGCAGATAATGGGGAAAAATAAATAATAAACTTGATAAAGGACCATCAAAGGCTACTACAAAGGAATACTCTAAGAGTAGAAATATTCGCGGGCTTCAAATTCTCCCGGTGATGTTGTATCCGCGAATTCTTCATTAGAGCAAATATTTCTACACAAATAATTTATAAATAGTCATATTTACGTGCTCCTGCAAAACAATGTATGTACATAGTCTAGTGATTATAATTGTATGCTTTAAAGTATTATGTTTTAATAAAGGATTGAAATGTTTACCTGGTAATTATGTTTTCCAAGTTTTTCATGAATTAAAATTGTTTAATGGTTGTGTAGTTTGTTTAGCAAATGATCAGATGTCAAAATGCTTATTGACTATGAAATGCATGTGTGTACAAAGTTACTGAAAGATGAAAAGATCACACTCTCAATTATTGCAGTGTAAAACTTCGTAAACCTGTGAATAACCTGGCATATTAACGAGCATTCTTTTGTTTGCCATAATCTATCTGCTAGACAATGTCTTTGTAATGCACAATGCCCTATAGTATGACGCTAAGTATTTTGAAAAAATCAAGATAATTATTTGTACTTATCGCTATTCATTGTTTAATCGGTATAATCGTCCGCATCAGTCCGCATTTTATACCACTGCAGGACCTTTAAGAGTAATTTCCCTTGATATTTTTCTATTCACCTGAGCGCTCTACGTGAATTTATAATCTCCGATTGTCATCTCCGCAAATTCAAAATAGCAAAAATATTTGTATAGACCCCTGAAATGGGCCTCTCTGCGAAAATTTGCATCCATGAATTCAAATACACATACAGTATTGTGACAACTGGAGGATCCTACACACCAAATTTGGTGATGATCCAACCATTGGCGTATGAAAAAAAGTCATTTTATGGTATTTCTATTTTTAGTCTATTGGCCCCTAAAAGGGCCCAACAAATTTATCTAAGCAAACTTTAAAAAGAGGACCATCAAAGTATGCTACAAACCAGGTACAGTGATGATATATCCATTGGTTCATGCAAACAAGATGTTTAAAGGTATTTCTATTTATAGCTAAAGTGACCCCTAAAAGGGGCCAACCATTCTTTTTAAGATAGATGACCTTCTAAGGATGCTACAAACCAAGTTTGGTAATAATCCATCTTTTGTGTCATGATAAAAGTAATTTTAAGTTAGTTCTTTTTTTTTAGCTCTAGCAGCCCCTAAAAGGGACCAACCATTTTTATTTGAGCAAATCTGATCATGGCTATCTAAGAATGCTACAGACCAAGTTTGGTGATGATTTTCATGAGAAGAAAACGTTTAAAGGTTTTTCTATTATAGCTCTGGTGATCCCTAAAAGGCGTCAACTGGTTTAATATGAGTAAATTGCACTAAGAATGTCAAAAGAATTCTACACAGTAAATTTGAAGTAAATCGGTATTTTCAGAGGAGAAGACCATTGTTGACGCCACCAGCAAATCCCAACTGCTCACCCTAAACCTTCAGTTCTGGTGAGCTAAAAATAAAACAACCCAAAATTTATGCAATTTAGTGGGGGTTGCCATATTGGCAGTGTATATAAAAATAACTAGACAAGATGAATCTACAAACAGGAGGGCCATAATAGACCTGAATCGCTAACCAGCATAAATGTAAATTAACTTGTAACTAAAAAGGTAATAAAGGTACACTTGTGTGTGGATAATGGAGAACAAAAAAAAACTTGATAAAGGACCATCAAAGGGTACTACAAAGGAATATTCGTGATGACTGAAGAATGCTACAGACCAAATTTGGTGATGATCCAACCACTGGTTCATGAAAAGAAGTCATTTTAAGGTATTTCTGTTTCTAGCTCTTGCAGCCCCTAAAAGGGGCCAACCATTTTTATTTGAGCATACCTGATAGATGACCATGAAAGAATGTTGCAAACCAAGTTTGATAATAATCCATCCATTGTTTAATGAGAAAAAAGTCATTTCAAGGTATTTCTATTTTTAGCTCTAGCAGCCCCTAAAAGGGGTCAACCATTTTTATTTAAGGATGCTTCAGACCAAGTTTGGTGATGTCAGATCCATCCATTAGTTCATGAGAAGAAGATGATTAAATAGTTTTCTATTTTCAGCTCTAGTGACCCCTAAAAAGGGTCAACCGGTACAATATGAGCAAATTGCAGTTAGATCATCAAAAGGCTACTACACAGCAAATTTGAAGTAAATCTGACAGGTAGTTTCTGAGGAGGCCATTGTTGACGCCAGACGACAGACTACGGACGCCGTTTACGTGTAAACCTACTTCTCTGTCCTCTGACAAACATGTGCAGCTCCTGGGTCTAAATTGTCATGATTTACTGGTGGTAACTGTTCCGTTGCTATGGGATACCATTTCGTTACCAAGGAAACTAGCACCATAACCACAAAACTGGACTGCATAATTGTTGTGTGATTTTCACATCAGAACTCTGAAAATATACATTACAATACATCAACATCAAAAAATATTATACATAGAGACTGATGACTCATGGAAATAACGACTGTCATTGAATCAGTTTATTTGCATATTAACAATATTGTTATACCAGGAAATTGGCATCAACACTATAGTGATACATTTAAAATAAACAGACTAATTGTTTTGTTTTTATGTGACTTATTGTCACTGGGGTTTAAAACCGTTTTTTCAACAATTTTTCAGTTACATACAGCAACTGGTTCACCAAACCAGTTTTCCATCCTTCCGTCTACATAACATGAAATTGTCTGTGTGCTTTGTAAGGCCGGAAAAAAACATGCATGCAGACGTTACCCAAACAACCCAGACTTTTGTATCTAATAGCATAATCCAAAGTACAAATACATTTGGGAATGAATCGTACATCTTATCCACACAAATGTTGTTTAGAAAAAAATTGAGTTTTTTTCAACCTACCAAACTTATTTTGCGCATGACTACTTTTTCCTTAAGAATGTTTTTAAAAGACGCTTATCTATCGAAACAAGGCAGATAAATGACAATGGCTGATACTCATACAAATAAAATCTACATAATCATGGCATTGTGTGCGCATTAAAATCACATGAACTGCTATAAGACTTGAGATTCTGGTATAAACGTCATACTTTGTTTAAATCTAAATTAAGACTATCCGTAAAGTAATACAGTTTGTATGATTTGAATAATAAATAAGTTGTGTTTCATAACGAGACGCCCGCGGGATTTGAACGCCGATTGGAAGTTTTAGAATCCACTCTAAGATCCTTTACACCAAAGACGTCTTTGTATCTTGATTTAAATTGCATGCAATTTAATTACTAATTCATTTTATGGTGTCTTTTTATCTATTTTAACAATGCTTACATCACTGTCAAATCAAATTAGTGGCACAGTATGGACTGGTTCGATGTGATGTCAATTTTTCTTAAACATTCCTCTGTTATTTGTTTTTTGATAGATTTCATCAAAAAAAAAAAAACATTGGTTAATCTATTTTCAGTTCAAATAAATAAGAAAACAGAAAAAAATGAGCTTAGTTGTCTAATTGAAAAAACTGGAGTTAGTTGTCTGTCTAACTAAGAAAACTGGAGTTAGTTGTCTGTCTAATAAGAAAACTGGAGTTAGTTGTCTGTCTAATAAGAAAACTGGAGTCAGTTGTCTGTCTAATAAGAAAACTGGAGTTAGTTGTCTGTCTAATAAGAAAACTGGAGTTAGTTGTCTGTCTAATTAAGAAAACTGGAGTTAGTTGTCTGTCTAATTAAGAAAACTGGAGTTAGTTGTCCATCTAACTAAGAAAATTGGACTTAGTTGTCTGTCGAATTAAGAAAACCTGAGTTAGTTGTCTGTCTAAATAAGAAAACTGGAGTTAGTTGTCTGTCTAATTAAGAAAACTGGAGTTAGTTGTCCATCTAACTAAGAAAACTGGAGTAAGTTGTCTGTCTAATAAGAAAACTGGAGTTATTTGTCCGTCTAATAAGACAACTGGAGTTAGTTGTCTGTCTAATAAGAAAACTGGAGTTAGTTGTCTGTCAAATAAGAAAAATGGAGTCAGTTGTCAGTCTAATAAGAAAACTGGAGTTAGTTGTCTGTCTAACTAAGAAAACTGGAGTTAGTTGTCTGTCTAATTAACAAAACTGGAGTTAGTTGTCCATCTAAATAAGAAAACTGGAGTTAGTTGTCTGTCTAATTAAGAAAACTGGAGTTAGTTGTCTGTCTAATAAGAAAACTGGAGTTAGTTGTCCATCTAACTAAGAAAACTGGAGTTAGTTGTCTGTCTAATTAACAAAACTGGAGTTAGTTGTCCATCTAAATAAGAAAACTGGAGTTAGTTGTCTGTCTAATTAAGAAAACTGGAGTTAGTTGTCTGTCTAATAAGAAAACTGGAGTTAGTTGTCTGTCTAATAAGAAAACTGGAGTTAGTTGTCTGTCTAATAAGAAAACTGGAGTTAGTTGTCTGTCTAATAAGAAAACTGGAGTCAGTTGTCAGTCTAATAAGAAAACTGGAGTTAGTTGTCTGTCTAACTAAGAAAACTGGAGTTAGTTGTCTGTCTAATTAACAAAACTGGAGTTAGTTGTCCATCTAAATAAGAAAACTGGAGTTAGTTGTCTGTCTAATTAAGAAAACTGGATTTAGTTCTCCATCTAAATAAGAAAAACTGGAGTTAGTTGTCCATCTAACTAAGAAAATTGGAGTTAGTTGTCTGTCTAATTAAGAAAACTGGAGTTAGTTGTCTGTCTAAATAAGAAAACTGGAGTTAGTTGTCTGTCTAACTAAGAAAATTGGAGTTAGTTGTCTGTCTAACTAAGAAAATTGGAGTTAGTTGTCTGTCTAACTAAGAAAATTGGAGATTTCTTCCATTCTCAGTTCACCAGTGAAGTAAAAATGCAGGTGATTGACTCGCATGTGTCAAAAGTCAAAGTTAGTTTCTCCATCTCAGAATGCAGCAGAAATGGTTTTGTAAGTCACACAATTTCAGATATCACCGTTCTTTGAATGGTCGAAAGATATCTTGGCACTGGGATTGATTTGGTAGACCAGTCAACCCATGAAATTCATGAAAGTAAATCCCAACAAAAAATAGCGAAACTACAGCAATCTAATTGCTACAATATAAACATATCATACGTTAATCATTTGAAGATAAACACAAATTTTATTACTATCCCTTCAAATGCCCATATTCCCTTTTAGAAGAAAAGGTAACTCACCAAAAATGTCATAATTATCCTTCATTACATCAAAACAAAAACTTAACAAATCGAAAAAAAAGACAAAATGTCCCCAGGGCATGGAGAATTCAATAATTAAAAAAAGGAATTGTTCATAGTTTACCTCAAAATTGAAGAGTGTGAATCAACATAGATGAGAAATGCGACAATATTATTAAAGTCTATATTACATAGAACTGGAAGTTAGCCAGTAGTTTATTGAAGCTATTCTTAGGCACACTTCATAAACAAAAATTACACAATAAGACATGAAGAGAATATGGAGAATTTTGGGAAATCCCCCACACCCCACTTTCTGCATTTTAAGATTTAGCCACAAAGTCATGTTTGTCTTCTGAATTTTTTAACAGAATTACTGTCAATAATATAGACTAGAAAATTATGATCAGCACAAAGTGACCATTTTGGAAAAAATCTGGTATTCAGAAATACACAGAACTGAACAATTTTAGAATTGATGATTTTGTCAATTTATGTCTGGTATTTAGTGTCGCACAGACAGCTTACACAGACAGCTAACACAGATAGCTTACACCAATAGCCAACACCCACAGCTGACACCAACAGCTAATACTAATATCTGACACCAACAGCTAACACTGACATCTGACAACAACAGCTAACACTGACATCCAACACCAACAGCTAACACAGACATCTGACACTGACAGCTTACACTGACAGCTAACACTGACAGCTGACACCGACAGCTAACACAGACAGCTGACACTGACAGCTATCACAGACAGCTAACACCCACAACTGACACCGACAGCTAACACAGACAGCTAACACCCACAGCTGACACCGACAGCTAACACAGACAGCTGACACCGACAGCTATTACAGACAGCTAACACCCACAGCTGACACTAACAGCTAACACTGACATCTGACACGAACAGCTAACACAGACATCTGACACAGACAGCTAACACAGACATCTGACACGAACAGCTAACACTGACATCTGACACCAACAGCTAACACAGACATCTGACACTGACAGCTTACATAGACAGCTAACACTGACAGCTGACATCGACAGCTAACACAGACAGCTGACACCTACACAGACAGCTGACACCTACAGGAGGAAGACTTCATGTGCACATCTGGATAGAACCATTAACTCGTAGAAAATCTGTCCAGTCCTACGTGGAATTCAAACTCACAGTGGAGAGGAGCTAGTGATTACACTTCAATGACCATAACCGTCTTGACTACATAACCGTCTTGACTACATAACAGTCTTGACTACATAACTGTCTTGACTACATAACAGTCTTGACTACATAACAATCTTGACTACATAACAGTCTTGACTACATAACAATCTTGACTACATAACCGTCTTGACTACATAACCGTCTTGACTACATAACCGTCTTGACTACATAACAGTCTCGACAACATAACAGTCTCGACAACATAACACTTTCGACAACATAACAGTCTCGACTAAGGAGACAAAATGATTAAAAGTTGATTTGTTTATTTACTTAATTTTTTCACTAGGTTTTACGCTGTTTTTCAGCAATTTTTCTATTACATAGAGTGGCCAGTTTAACTAATCAGTTTTCCTAGACTGTATTCTAACCAATACTAACTTACCCTTCCACAAGGAGCCAGCAAATTCTCCACACATGGAGGGAAATTGACATTATTGTCAAATTTTCACAGAAGGGTATGACCTGCTGTAACTGGGATTCAAACCCGAATCTCTGGGTTACAAGTCCAGCACATTAACCACTGGACCACGGCCTTCTCCATATATGGAAGAAAGTTCAATTATTTACTGTATAATTGTGTATTTGTTTAATGTTATTGTAACGGAAACAAGAAGAATTAACTCATGGTTGAGTAATTTCACATTTCCAAGCAATCAATCAGTGTGTTTCTTCTGCTTTGAGAAATGAAAAAAGTGAAAATCAGAAAAAAAATGTCTTGTTATTCAATGGAGAAAAAAATGAATGGTGAAATCTGCTTTACAATATTGTCCCTTAAACAATTTAGTATACATTACATATATGTTAACATATTGCATGTAAATGATGTACTGTCTAATTAATAATAATGATTTATAGCTCTCATGAATATTCATCATGATATCTACAATGAGACATAAGATTTAAGAAGACAGAAGTTAAGGCCATATAATAATACAACTTATATAAATGATATCAGACCATACTTTAAAAAATGTTGGCTCGCAGTTATGCGACCTAAACTTTTAATTGTGGGTAGGTAGGTAGGTAGGTAATTAGGTAGGTAGGTAGGTAGGTAGGTAATTAGTAGTAGGGAGTGGAGGAAGGTAGGTAGGTAAGTAGGTAGGTAAGTAGGTAGGTAGGTAGGTAGGTAATTAGTAGTAGGGAGTGGAGGAAGGTAAGTAGGTAAGTAGGTAGGTAGGTAGGTAAGTAGGTAGGTAGGTAGGTAGGTAGGTAATTAGTAGTAGGGAGTGGAGGAAGGTAGGTAGGTAAGTAGGTAGGTAAGTAGGTAGGTAGGTAGGTAATTAGTAGTAGGGAGTGGAGGAAGGTAAGTAGGTAGGTAGGTAAGTAGGTAAGTAGGTAGGTAGGTAGGTAGGTAGATAGGTAAGTAGGTAGGTAGGTAAGTAGGTAGGTAGGTAGGTAGGTAGGTAGGTAAGTAGGTAAGTAGGTAGGTAGGTAGGTAAGTAGTTAAGTAGGTAGGTAGGTAGGTAGGTAGGTAGGTAGGTAAGTAGGTAGGTAGGTAGGTAGGTAGGTAAGTAGGTAAGTAGGTAGGTAGGTAAGTAGGTAGGTAGGTAGGTAGGTAGGTAGGCTTTATCTTTGTGCTAACATTATATGCTTCTACTGAAAAGAAAAAGCTGGAATAGCAGCAGCAACAGCAACAACAACAACAACAACGACAACGACAACAACAACAACAACAACAACAATCATTTATTTGTTTATTGCATTTTACACCGTCAGTGCAAAATATTAGCGTCAAGTATGAAAATCACACAGAACAGCTTAGGATGTAATTAACAACATCAAATCAGTAATAATTAGGGCTATAATTAAAGCAGATGTTAAAAATGTATGGCTGATACACATGCGGTCTTCAGGGATTTTTTTACTTTCAAATCCAAATCTCCTGGTTACAAATCAAGTGCACTAACCATTGGACCACGGTTGTGACTGGACTCTTCATAAATTTTATGAAATTTAAATTGCAGATCAAACAAAACTTGACAATAACTTTGGACATTACAAGTGGCTAAGTTTGAGAAATGAAAAAAGGTAATTATTTTATCAAAGTGGTATCTATCATATTCAACCAACAAATCCAAGTGTATATAGTGTGATTGAGTCCCCCCCTTGCTCAAAGAAGACTGTTATTTAAAGGCAATTAAGTCTGAGTTCATTCCACCACTTCCTCTGCTGATCATTCATGTTGTGAAAGTGGCAGTTGAATGCGGAGAACAAGGTTAGTATCGTAATATGTACCATTATGTATTACGTCATTTCATCCTCCAATGCTAATTTTAGTAATTTGTGAGAAAATTTGGCAGTTACTTGCGGAGGACAAGGTAAGTATCATAATGTGTACCATTATGTATTACGTCATTTCATCCTCCGATGCTAATTTTAGTAATTTGTGAGAAAATTTGGCAGTTGAATGCGGAGAACAAGGTTAGTACTATTATAGAATAATGGAAACCAGTCAGGTTAACTGCTTAAAGGTATATAACTGAAACACTGTCAACAGACTTAAATCCCATACAAGAAGTTAAAAATATATTCACAAATCAAATTACCGTGTCCAGTTAATTTCATAACATATTTGTACTGTATTGTGTATATAAACATGTGACTGACCTAGATTCAAACAATAACACCTGATTACATGGTGTGTATCCATGACGTTATTAGAATACTGATCAGTTTCATGTCAGCTTATAACCAAGGGTTACCAAGATTGCATTACGAAGAATGTTTCATTGTGGTAAACATCCTAAAGCTTGAATGTTATATAATGATAACTTTAGGACAGTGTTGCAACAATATATGACACAAATCCATGTAAGTCTACACCATCATGTCTGTGTAAAAGGTCTGATCACAGGTGTATCATAGCCAGCAAACCATGTAAAATAGCATCGACTTTCATCTTCATAAACGCCGTATATTACCAAATAAATGCCCCATCATATTTAGTATTAATTATCCTGATATTTTCCGAACCCCTTTTACAATATTTTGAACACATTTGGTTATCTTTTATAGGGTGGCTCAAACATTCATTTCTAGTCACAATTTTTCAAAAGAAGATGGGGCATTAATCAGGGGAGGAGCATAAAATAAGGGCAGGGGTATAAACAAGTGGATGAGGCTTAAATAAATGAGGGGAGGGGAATTACTTATGGTAGGGGCATTAATTAGGGTAAGGGACATTAATGAGGGGAGGGGCATTACTTGTGGGAGGGGCATTAAATATGGAAGGGGTATTACTTAGGCCTAATAAAAAAAAAGTTTGTTTCTGGTTACATGCTCAAAAAAATATGGGTCAGTGGGTAGGGATTTTTTTCTTTTATGTTTTTTTCATATATCGGCAACACTGTTGTAAAAATTACAATATAGCACTAAGATTTTAATGCCTTACAAACTTATGACTCGGCAGGTAAAAGATGGGTCGGTCGGGTAACCGGAAACAAACCTATCTTTTTAAGCCTTATGGGAGGGCATGGATTAGAGAATATTTGGTAATGAGACAGAGTTTTGTGTGATTTGTTTGTTAATGTTCGACTTAGCTACATACACCATCAATATTTGTTTGAATATATTACTAGTCTCTAATACAGTAAAACCTTGTCATCTTGAGAAGTCATTGATTGGACTTTAAAAACTCCACGAGATAAGTCGGGTGTCCGTAGTATCGATGCTGGTAATAACTAAGTTTTACTGTATTCCTACAAATCTGCAACAATTTGATTAATTAAATATTTATGAGTTTACATCTATTTTCAATAATTTTTCAGTTACATACAGGGAGCAACAGTCACAGAATATGGCCAATCATTGTTTTATTGTACACTTTTTCCAAAACTCATCCACCAGGATTGTACTGTATCATTAATTTTGGGCCCCCCCAAAAAAATTAACAAGGTGATGATATTACAATAATAATTAATTATTAATGAGATATTAATTGAGGCTCAAACACTCACAATTAACACTATATACATACATAAATACATACAAACATATATATATGTATACATAACTAATTAGTTATATGGGATGATGCGTATGATGTCGTACACGTTTGACATTAATTGATGTCTTAAGATTTTTTGTCAATATGATTGTACCACAACAAGCTAGCTATACACATTAAGACAAAACTGGAATTCTCTTCATAATCATAAAAGTCCTATAAGTGCAATAAAGCTTAACCTTATCTTCATTGATAGAAAATTTACAAATTTCAAATACCGTATATTCCCTAATAAACGCCCCTCCCCTAATAAACGCCCCCCCCGGCATGACATTTTTGAAAGAGGTGGCATTTAATTGAAAACCAAAAATAAAATTTGAAACAAGTTGCCAAATATGTATTAATGAATTTAAACCACACATTCATCTTTGAAAATTGTCCAAATGTCAGATTCTTCAAGCTTTTTCATGTAACAATTACACTCTTTACACTGGTCTTATAAGTGGGGTATAATTATACGGCAATGAATGCCGACTCTCATCTCTTTAAAGTCGACACTACGATCTAGGTTGAAGAGATGTCACATCTAGCAACTCAAGTCCTTTGATGTCAGTAGAGAGCTGTCGCAGGTACTGGATTCAAAATGTGTTTGTGCCATTCCTTTGCGTTAAAAAGTGTTTTCTACTAATTTCTATTGTTCATCTTGGATTAAAATAGCCTGTCATAGTAAGTCACTTTTGTTTTCTCTTATCCCAAAAGGGGGGGGGGCGTTTATTAGGGGAGGGGCGTTTATAAGGGAATATATGGTATTACCTAAATCTGATGAATAAAACATGAATCTCACTGCCATATTATTTTATCCAATCAAAACATTCAAATCTTATGGCTTAATTGTTTTCAACCAATCAAAACGTATGAACTTTGTGTTTATATTCTTTTCACTAATCAAAATATACTAGTCTCAGTGTTCACTAATTGTCAACGAATCAAAACATTTGAATATTGTGGCCATCATATTTTCAACCAATCAATGTTAGAACCATGTGTTTCACTTATTTTAGGTTGTTAAAAAAATCACAAAACCATACCTGATAAAATGTGTCAAAACCTCAGGTTATAGTGAAATACAGATCTTTGGTCACTAGAATTGCTTTTAACAATTCTTAACTTCAAGATATATGTCTGAAGATAAATTCTCTTTTTTATGTGTCTTATCCTCATCGGGTTTAACGCAATTTCTCAGCAATTTTTCTGTTATATACGGTGACCGGTTCATTTAACCAGTTTTCCCGGACTGTATACTAACCAGTACTAACTTACTCTTCCACAAGGAGCCAGCAAATTTTCCACACATGGAGGAAAATTGACATTTTTGTCAAATTTTCATTGAAGGGAATGACCTGCTGTGACTGGGATTCGAACCCAGATCTGTTGGTTACAAGTCCAGCACACTACCCACAGGACCACGGCCTTAATAAATTCACTAGTTATATATTTTTCTCTGGGGTTTGACATCGCAACAGCCAGGGTCATTTTGTGACTTTTCAAGGTTAAATGAAAAAAAAAACATCAGGCAAATACCTTCGTAGAACCACCAACCATCTGTAAGATAACTGTACAACTTCCTCACATGTATGGGATTCAAACCCACAGCAGTGAGGAACTAAAGATTACTAGTCAGAGGCCACAACCATATAACCCTGGATGCTAATTACATATTGATATCATCTTGAGAAAAAAAATTCATTCTTGCAGGTTTTAAAACCACACTAAAGTCAACAGGAAAATAAGTAGAAACTTTACCAAAGGTATGAAGAAGGGTAGATTCAGGGAGCAAGAATACTTCATCGTATCTGATTCTTCACAATTGAGACTGTCATGTTTACATGTGTAAATGTTGCTATTTCAGTTAAAGTCAATAAACATTTACAAAATTGAGCAATCATTAAACATCTCAGATACTACATGCTACAATATATTCATGCTATCCTTTCACAAGACTTAACAAATTAACGCACATACTTCACAAGACATAACAAATTAAGGCACATACTTTACGAGACTTAACTAATTTAGACACAAGCTTCACAAGACGTAATTAATTAAGAGAAAGGCTTCATAAGTCTTAACTAATTAAGAGACAGGCTTCACAAGTCTTAACTAATTAAGAGACAGGCTTCACAAGTCTTAACTAATTAAGAGACAGGCTTCACAAGTCTTAACTAATTAAGAGACAGGCTTCACAAGTCTTAACTAATTAAGACACAGGCTTCACAAGTCTTAACTAATTAAGAGAAAGGCTTCACAAGTCTTAACTAATTAAGACACAGGCTTCACAAGACTTAACTAATTAAGACACAGGCTTCACAAGACTTAACTAATTAAGACACAGGCTTCACAAGACTTAAATAATTTAGACACAGGCCTCACAAGTCTTAACTAATTTAGACACAGGCTTCACAAGTCTTAACTAATTAAGAGAAAGGCTTCACAAGTCTTAACTAATTAAGACACAGGCTTCACAAGTCTTAACTAATTAAGACAAAGACTTCACAAGTCTTAACTAATTAAGACACAGGCTTCACAAGTCTTAACTAATTAAGACACAGGCTTCACAAGTCTTAACTAATTAAGACAAATGCTTCACAAGTCTTAACTAATTAAGAGAAAGGCTTCACAAGACTTAACTAATTAAGACACAGGCTACACAAGACTTAACTAATTTAGACACAGGCTTCGCAAGTCTTAACTAATTTAGACACAGGCTTCACAAGTCTTAACTAATTAAGAGAAAGGCTTCACAAGACTTAACTAATTAAGACACAGGCTTCACAAGTCTTAACTAATTTAGACACAGGCTTCACAAGTCTTAACTAATTAAGAAAAAGGCTTCACAAGTCCTAACTAATTAAGACACAGGCTTCACAAGTCTTAACTAATTTAGACACAGGCTTCACAAGTCTTAACTAATTAAGACACAGGCTTCACAAGTCTTAATTAATTAAGACACAGACTTCACAAGACTTTACTAATTAAGACACAGACTTCACAAGACTTAACTAATTAAGACACAGCTTTACAAGACTTCACAAGACTTAACTAATTAAGACACAGCTTTACAAGACTTGACTAATTTAGACACAGGTTTCACAAGTTGTAAGCTACATAAGAAAATTCTGTCATTTATCAATCAAGGTAACAACATACACACTGAACACACTTTGAATGAGATGTTCGATAATGATTCAAAATTATTACTAATATAGCCTGAGGCTAAGATGAAATGCAACTGAATTTAACTGCTTTCATAAAATTTGAAATGAATTTAACTAACATACATACAGATAAATATCAATAAGAAGTCATTATATGAGAGGTGTTCAATTTATTATGAAACACTATGAAAAGAAACCTATCATATCTTTCAGCTTTGAAAATCACAGGCAAAATGATTAATGCATATAAAGTAGTGTATCATATACACACTCAACACATTCGAACTTAAAATTCAATAAAGTTGGACCAAAAAAAAAAAGATTTACTAAAGGGCATTATTTTAGGGCTTTTGAAGCAAAAAATGTCCTATGGAAACATCGTGAAACAAGTAAAACGGACAGGACTAGCGTTTCTGTTGCTACTGTGCCTCGCATTCATCACTGTAAGGGTGTACTTCGTAATAATGTATGCAAAACAGGAGGAAAGTACCGAACATGTCGTTTAGAAAATCTGTAAAATGATTACATTTGTGAATCTGCCCACACAAAGAGAAATGGCAGCTAAGTGTGGAGTGTCTCTCGGTACTATTAACAGAATTATAGTCAAAATTCTAAAAGCCAAAAAATGCTCATAAGCTTAGTGAGGCCCAGATTTTGAACAACATACTCGATCATGGCATCTTTATCTCCGTATTAACTGAGTAAAATGGGAAACGTATTTTAGATACATATCCTTAGATTATTACAGTTCTCAAGTGATATGGTCAAATGTGACCAAATCTAGCCTCCAGGGAATGAAGCAGCCCGGTTCCAAAAAAGAAAGACGGTTAAATCATAACTTCACTGACTTATATCATCGTAGCAGATGCCCTCCTTTATCATAAAATGTGACACTAATAGAAAAAAATCAGCCGTAGACATGCTTCAAATGCTATTGAAATCAATTGGACAAATACCGTACTGTCTGCCTAACAAGGAATAAATTACTGCATTAATTTCTGCATAAAGATAAGAACAATAAAGCATATACAATAGATATGCATACGAAAATTACAAAAAAATGGCATTTTGAAGCTATTCATAAAAAAAGGGAGATCTTAAGCAGAGAAAAAATCAGTCGAAATTTTATTTAAATTGGGAAAAAACAAACAAGCATTAATTAGAACAGACAACAAGACCTTATGGGCATCTGTGAATAAAGGCCACATGTGAACAAGGATGAAAAAAATTGTTAATTAGTGTAGGTAGAAAACTGAGTTTAAATATTTGCTGTAAAATGCAGACGGATTGTACTTAAGTTTAAATTTCTAAATACAGATGCGGCAGACCCGTTTCATCAAAATTAGAAATAGTTTCACGGTCAATTAAACTTCAAAATTACTCAAATAAAGTTGTATCTAATACATGGTTTGTGAGAATTAATATATTTACACTTACCTTAGACAACAATTTCATATATCCCGTCAAAAAATCTGAAATCAATCCAACAAACCTAAATATTTTTAGGGGTCATGAAAAGTAGGTGTACTATACCACAGGGTTGTGTTTTTATACAAAGCCACAATTATTTTCAGACATTTATTTATTCATCGGGTAATATCCTATTTTTAGTATTCATCTACCTTTACATAAGTAAAACTACGTCTTAAAAAATGAATTAACTTCCGGTAAATATCTAATAATTATTTCATAAAATCTCCCAAGTTTTAATTAATTTAAATGATTTAAAGCCTCAAAAATATATCTCTTTAAATGTTGTAAACATTGAAAACTTGTTTGTTTTTGTTTAAGTTTAGCACATACCATACAAAGACACTCAACTGATACAATTTTCACACGAACGTTTTTAAAGCCTCATATTAACAAATGACGTCACATAATCACTCAACCAAGACCTCAGTGAAGATCATGGCTAATTAAATATAAAAATAATTCAACAAAGTTCAAAGGTCATTTGGATTTAAATTGTAGTTGACACAGTATAACTATTTAAGTCTACATACTGTGTATTAATTTAATCCTGTTTTGAACTCCTTTTTCTTAAATTTCACAGTTTTACCTATGAACTTGAAAAATAAAACGTTCATAAATTAAACAGACTGAAAACTAGGGACCCATTTCATAGGCATTTCCCTGCAAAGATAGTAGTTTTTAAACTAAAAAATCTTGCTAAAAACACATTTTAGACATTGATTTTTCCTTTTTACAGCGGGCATCAGATGCCCAAAGTTAGCAAAAGAATAAAGCGTGTTTTTATTTACCACCAAAGGAAATATTTTCATGTTTAAAAAGATAAAAGCATAAGCAACTTTATCTCTTTGTTTTTCTTTTTGATGCACATTTTCAACAGAATTTCAACGATGTACTGGTGGGGAGCTAGCCTAGCCAGTTTTCTTGGTATCAGCGCCAATACTATAAACATTGTTCTCTGCAAGGAACTTCCGACTAGTCTACATGAATCATACAAATCAGTGTTTTAAAGGATGATTGGCTAAAGACATGATGTCATCAATCAAATATCAAATTAAATTTTAAAAGAAATAGAATAATCTTCTGCTCCCAGGGCTCGAACACATAAACCATGAGGAACATGGATCAGACTAGCCTGATACTATGACCACCTTTGGGGCCAAAAAAGTCAGTTTTGATATCAAGGTGACCACCATGACATTGTCAAGTTTAAGAAAGAGGAAATATTGAAAACTGGTAAAAAATAAGAGGTCATGATATTAACTTTTTTCTCACTGGGTTTTACATCCCATCAACAGCCAGGGACATTAGACCATTTTCCAGCTTCACCTTATCCTGACTGATTCTGATTGGTCAGTCCTATATTCTTTTGGTTTTGATTGGTTCTGACTGGGACATTAAATATTGTGAAGATTTTAATTGTTTCTGATTGGTAAATTTTGATTCATTGATATGTTCACCATAGATATTATTGTGGGCCCATAAACCTATTTAAATACCTACACATACTTAGGAATAAATTTTGTTCACTTTCAAGTAAAAAAGAAAATAGAGTCTAACATGATTCATAACAACGTGACTAGGATACAATTTCTTTAACAATAAAGATAGGCAAGAGTTTGTCATTCAAAATTGTGATATCATGACGAAGATGTAGTTTGAGGAGTAGAAGATATTTAATATAAGTGTAGAGAAATAGGCTATACACTGAAAGTTAATGAAATGGATTTGTCATATTCTAAATTTAGCAAATAACATTATATTATTTGCTTCAATTAAGACAAGATATCATATTATACACTGATCGAGTTCTCATGCAAACTGGATGTTTAGAAGATATTAAATATGGTATCTTGATTCAAATTATATCCCAAAGTGGTCAAGCAATAAGCCCACAAAATGAAAATAAATGTAAAATTAACTCAACAGTAGTATTCATGAGTAGCAGCTGACAGTTCCATGCGGAGAACAAGGTTAGTACTAGTACAGAATCGAAGGAAAGTATAAGGATACAAATACATAACAGAGACATAGTTTTAAAAAAAGATTTAACAGAAACAAATGCAGAAAACTGTTTCTTATACATACGATTTTATATATTATTATGAAATAAATCTTTATGCATTGAAATGTAAACATTGGATAAATAAATAGTACGTGTAGTTAAAACCAAACATAATTTAATTACTCTTAAATCGTTCAAAATAGATCCAGAAATATGGGTATGATTAATAGACAACAAAAACAAAATGAAATATAAATTGGTCTCAAACTACATTAAAACCTCAATATTATGACCACATTTTCCACCAAAACTGATGGTATTAATATCGAGGCAGTCTCATCATCAAATTGTGATACACAGACAATGTTGAAAATGGGTATGAAATATGTGGTTGTTATATTGAGTACGACATACAGCTGAAATGATGGCTAAGCGGAGTTTAACAGTACTTTTATCCTTTACCAGAAACTTGATATGACTGATTGGAGATTCTGATGAATTAATTTGACTCAAAATATGATTAATTTAAAATGATGCGTTCAACATACAGTAAAACATGGTTACAGTGAACACTGATATACCCAGTGGTGAAGAATCAGTTACAGCGGAGTTGTTTTTTTTCCTGAACACACAATTTTTTACTTCACAAATATGGATGTACCAGTAGTCAAATATGGACAAAATAAATAATTATTTTGGGTTCTTTCTTAATCACTATAACATGCTCTGCTGTACAGACAGGAACTATTCCCAGTAATACAGGCTAAATTTTAGTGTAGGTGGACCCTTTAAATCAGACCATGGTTAAGAACTGAATCAAGCACTTGAAATAATTAAATGAGGAACTTATTAATTAGATGGTGGGTGTTGCCTGCATTATGAGAATTCATTATCAATTAACCCTTCTCACACTACGTATCTGTACATCGTATGATATTTATTAGATGTGTTCATGTACTTAATGGTGTAACAGTAAATTTCACCCCATGAAAATAATCCCCTCAATTATGTGAAGTGACACTTCATTCAGCGGACTTGTACTCTATGAATGGCGTTAACTATTTTTACATAAAAACTTTGTTACACAACCAAAACAACTATCCAAATAATCCATTTTTGGGGGGTATATCACTGTTTCAATATAGACAACATTCAAATTTCTATGGCATTTGAAATCAGATTTAGAAAATTACAAATTAACTGTATTATATTGTCAAATATTGCGATTACACATTCTTGTTACTTTAGAATAAACAACAATGTAATTAAGGCACATTAGTGCAGCAGGGTATTCTATTTACCTATCTCGTTAAATGTCTTCTGAATTGTAACAACAGGTGTCTGAGAAACAAGCTAATTATATAACCTCAAGTACTTAAGTCTGAGAGAATCAGAAATTTGTGGTTGAATCCCATGTAATGTGGATTTTGAACACATGATTTGTTTTGTTTTTGTGAGTTATTGTCACTGAGGTTAAATGATGTTTTTCGACAATTTTCAGTTATATATGGCGACCGGTTCACCTAACCAGGGTCACTCAAATAGAAGCGTCTGGAATCGCGCTCTCTAAGCGCTTATCTCTGAAATATATCTTGTCACGCTGTCGATCCTTATTGGAGAGCTTTGTTCACGCATGTGGATAACACGCCGTTACGGATTCCAGTCTAGAAATACCAGCACGTTTTATACCGTACCAATAATACGGTACGTGGTGAATATTATTGCTGTTCCCTAATTTTAGCAGCATATTACAAGCTTTTCTGGCAAACATTATTTTAAGGAACAGGAACTGTTATTTTTTTTCATTTGAAAGACCCTGACCTAACCAGTTTTCCTGGACTGCTTACTAACCAGTATAATTTACCCGTCCACAAGGAGCTGAAAATTTTTCCACATATGGAAGAAAATTGACATTTTTGTCAAAGTTTCAAGGAGGGTATGACCTGCTGTGACCAGAATGCAAACCCAGATCACCAGATTACAAGTCCAGAACACTGACCACTGGATCAGGCCGCGGCCATTGAACACATGAACTTTGGATCTGAAGCCCAGCCTCCCAATCGCAAGGCCATGGTTCCTGTCAATATATTTAAGTTCTTTAGTATTTAAGTTAGAATAAGCTACAAAAACATTCATTTTAGGGAATTAGAACCAGCTTTGTTCTAAGGATTTGCATGTATATAACAATTTAAAAATTATTCCTTATCTAATGACAATGATCTTCACTGACCAAATACTGGCCCTTTTTTTGGAAGTGAATGCCAACTGTGGGCTCAAACTTTTTGAACTAAACATTGATCTATGACCATTAGGTCAGGTCTTACATGACTGACTGATGTTTTTTCTTCACATGTTTTGTTAAAATCAAACATTGTATAAGAACAAATATTCATTAAAGCCACATAGAACAAATTATAAAATCACCTTTCATGAAATCCTACAACAAAAAAATCCTACCTTGATATCAAACAACTTATGAAGTTAGAAACAAATTGTGCACAATTTATATTGCGATAAACAAAATCCAAAAGCAATTTTTCCTCTAATAACACAAAGGTTTTTGTTACATCACTAAGTTTAAGTATACTTTAAACAAGTGTAATCAAGCGTACAATTTATACATTCATACCTTATTGATGGTCGAATCAAACTTGACAAAAGTAAATGATATTTAAGCCACACTGGTGTACACAATAAAAAGTATGTCGTCACTTGTCACAATAAGGTGGTTGATAGAAGGTCAATAACCATGAACATGATATGTTTGTGAATGAAATGACCAAAGTCAGAGAATTGCTATAAAAATAGAAATGTGCAGGAAACAATGAGCAAAAATAACCTAAAGAGGAACCTGTCCACAGCACTGAACTGGAGTACCCTTGTCCGGAAATTACCACAATATGGACCAATTTGTGCACTGATTTGTATCAATTTATCAATTTTTATCTTAAGTAAATAACCTTCATTCTCGTACAAAAATAAAACATCTTTCTAATTTGGACTTTTCCTCCGTTCTAAGCAAGATTTAGAGACATGCTATTGTTTAGCAAAATGTTATCCCCGTTTTTTTCTCTCAAACTAAAATAACAAAATTGGGATTAAATGTAAATGAGTGTGAACTCTATTCTATTCTATGTGTTACTACTTTACAATCATTAAAGGTTATAATGAGTAGGTGCTTTGCGTGGGACAGTGGTTAAAATTTAAAACTAAAACATTATAAGAAGTTGATTACCTTACTCTCTCAGAGTCAGAGCTGACTTATATCCATTTTATGATGTACACCACATAAATAAATAATTACCTGAGTTAGAGTATATATGCATAAACATACATATGTTTAAAGAATGTGTGTTTACATGTATGAAGACATCAATTGGCAGTATTGATTTTCTTCAAAAGGTGGTAAGTAGTTATTCTAACTGTGTGTTTCTAGTGTTAATTGCCAGGAGAGACAGTCTGTCAACCAATCAATGTAAGGCCAACGATAAAAATTTGTTTGTTTTTATATGACTACTGTGTTTTTAATGCTGTTTTTCAATGATACCTCAGTTATATACAGTGGCCGGTCCACCTAACCAGTTTTCCTGGACTATATACTAACCAGTAGTAACTTAACTTCTACAAGGAGCCAGCAACTTTTCCAAAAATGGAGGAAAATTGTTTTTGTCAAATTTTCATGAAAGGATATTACTAGCTCCGACCAGAATTTGAACCAAGATTGCTGGGTTACTGGTCCAGCAAACTAACCACTGGACCATGGTCGCAGCCCTGATATATAGTGTGGGGACTTTGTAATTCAAACAGATTTTGGATCTAGTTAGGTCTGTCATTTGTTCTGTATACTGTACATACTAATAATGAAACTGTCTTTATAATCAGGCCAATGTTAAATATTTGTTTGTTTTACATCTAATGTATGGTACATGGTTAGCATAAAAACTTATTTTTTTAGCTTGAAAATTGAAGGAAATCAATAAAACATAATACCATTAGGGTGTTTATTATGATATATCTTACATTAGCATTGATTTTTTTGCAAACTTCATAAAACACATCTGTTACAATGTATGTAGTTGGTATTCAATATTATCACAGACAATGCAAAATCTGGTATAAGAAACATTATTTGCATTTTGCACTATCAGAGTGAGTTCAGGCCATAACATAAATAGAAATGTTTATCATTAATTGACCACCCTTTATTTTAAATTTCTAGCAACAAAATCCAAAGGATGAAAAACATTTTGGAATTGTACCTTGTATTCTCAAAGTGGATATTAAGTTCAGAAACAAGAAGGCCATGATAGCCCGGCATCACTCACCAGATTAAATGTAAGTTAACTTGTTACTAAAAAGGTAATTAAGGTACACTTCTGGGCAGATAAAGGGGGACAATAATAAATTTGATAAAAGACCATCAAAGAATATTACAAAGGAATATTGGTGATGACCGAAGGATGTTACGGACCAAATTTGTTGATGATCCAACCATTGGTTCATGAAAAAAAGTCATTTTAAACTATTTTTAGCTCTAGCAGCACCTATAAGGGGCCAACCAAATTTATTAATGCAATCTTGAAACATCCATCTAAGGATGCTACAAAACAAGTATATTGTTGAGCCATCAATTATCTCATGAGAAGATGTTTAAAGGTATTGCTATTTTTTAGCTCTAGTGGCCCCTAAAATGAGCCAACGATTTTTAATTGAGTAAATCTAATAGAGGACCATCTAAGGATGCTACAAATCTAATTTGGTAATAATATACCATTTGATTCATTAGAAAGAGTCATGTTAAGGTATTTCTATTTTTAGCTCAGGTGGTCCCTAAAAGGGGCCAACCATTTTTATTTGAGCAAAGCTGATAGAACACAGACTAAGAATGCTTAAGTTGGCAATGATCTATCAATTTAATCATGAGAAAAATTCATTTTAAGGTACTTCTATTTTTAGCGTTAGCCCCTTTTACGGGCCGACCAAGTTTATTTGTGCAAACTTGAGAGAGGGTCATCTAAGGATGCTACAAACTAAGTTTAGGAATGATCCATCCATTGGTTAATGAGAAAAAAATATTAAAAAGTGTTTTTAGCTCTCTTCATTTATCCGAGCAAATTTGATAGAAGACAATCTAAAAATGCTACATACCAAGTTTGGTGATTATCCATCCATTGGTTCAGGCAAAGATGTTTAAAGGCTTTTCTATTTTTAACTCTAGTGACCCCTGAAAGGGGTCAAATGGTATAATATGAGCAGACTGCAGTTAGAACGACAAAAGGATTCTACACAGCAATTTTGAAGTAAATCTGACCAGTAGATTCAGAGGAGAAGACCATTGTTGACACCAGACGACAGAAATCAGAGTAATCACCTACACATGCTTACAGTTCACCCTGAACCTTTGGTTCTGGTGAGCAAATAGAAAAGTTTGTTGATCTGCTTATCCTAATTTTTTGGTCTAGTAACCCTAAACATGACTATTTATTTTTCTATCCTAACTTTGCCAGCCGGAAGATAAATGACCAGTCAGTGTCCAAAAAACCCACTGTGTTTAATGTCGTTTTTTTCAACAAATTTTCAGTTATATATGAAGGCCAGTTCACCACACCTGTTTTCCTGGACTGTTCACTAACTGGTACTAACTTACCTTTCCACAAGGAGTCAGCAACATCTCCACATGTGGAGAAAAATGGACAATTTTGTAAAATTTTCATAGAAGGGTATAGCAGTGAATAAGTAAAAAAAATAACTAGCAATGACTTACCTGTGTTTTTAAGGGTTAGAAAACAGAGGTTATTTTCTCATACCTTAGCCAAGAAAACAATGTTTGGACTCGAAACATCATGGCAGTCAGATTGTTTATGCATACAATTGCTTACATCATATTGCTAGGAGCGGAAGACATACAAATAAAATACAATATAATATTGAGGTGGTCGCAATGTGAAGCTTTACTATATTAAACTTATTACCAATTAGCATGGGTATGTTCCCTTTCCGCACCATGTGAGACTTGGTCAGAGTAATTCTTATTTTTACAGTGGAACCTCAGAATACCGAACCCCCATAGGTCCAGATTAAAAGTTTAGTTTTCTGAGTGTCCGGTTTTCTGAGTGTCTGGTTTTCTGCGGTTTCTTTATAAAAGAAGGAGGAAAATGGGGACCAGCTCGAATGTTCTTTTTTCTGAGGATTCCGGTTTTCTGAGTGTCCGGTTTTCTGAGAGTCCGGTTTTCTGAGTTTCCACTGTACTTGTTTTGGTAGAAATCTCCATTTTGCTTAGCAATGGAATACTGGACTGTTTTGATACACAGACATGTTCAATGTACCAACAAAATTCAAGAAATAGATTTTTCTGGCTTTTTGAAATCAATTGAATATACATTAATATGCTTCAATTATTATGTGTAAAATGATAAAATTCAGGTATAAATTGCAAAAATGCTTCAGGTGAAAAAAAACAACAAAGTCTTAGGCGAGATGCTGGGACAAAAAGCATAATCTGCCGCCCAATACATTCATTGAAACAATACATACATTATTCACAAATAATGGAAGGGAAGCAATTCACACTAAAAACAAATAACTAAAGGCCATTGTAGTTACCTCCATATATATATGTGTATATATATATATATATATATATATATATATATATAAAGTTATTCAATGTACAATAAGAACAAGCCTATCTCAATATCAATACCAAACAAATGTATGTTGTTAGTCTATTTTGATGAGTATTTTTCTAAATACTAGAGTAACAAGAAAATTGTGTCAGGGTACTCGCAATATGACATGTGAGGCACCACGGGCAGGCCAAAACACGATACGTACTGAAAGACATGGTTACAATAGAGAGATCATTGAATGACACTCGACAAAAGAAACTCCTAAAGCCACCTGGTGCATATTTTCAAATAGCTCCAGCATTAGACAATATCATACAGAAACATGATTCTTGTCCACAAATTACTTTTCATTGTTTCGTGGTATGTCATGCAAACAACTCCATTTAGCAGGGTGTCAACTGTGCTACAATATGTTTTTTGAAAGGAGAAACCATTAAAACCATGTATTAAGGTACATCAAAACCATGTATTTAGGTACTTCAAAACCATGTATTAAGGTACATCAAAACCATGCATTTAGTTACTTCAAAACCATGTATTAATGTATATCAAAACCATGCATTCAGTTACTTCAAAACCATGTATTAAGGTACATCAAAACCATGTATTAATGTACATCAAAACCATGTATTCAGGTACATAAAAACCATGTATTAAGGTACATCAAAACCATGTATTAAGGTACATGTGTATTTGCCAACATCACAGCCATATGATATTTACTATAATAAAAAGTGCCAAAACTTAATTTACAATGATTACACTGTTGGAAATGTTTGCAGATATTCTCAGGAAGGACTTAGATTGAGTTAAGAAAAATATTTTTTTTTGTTGACTAACCCAAATTTGCTGTTTGTAATTCTTATAATTATACCTTGGGACAATATTTGTAAAAATGACTCACTACATTGCACCAAGTACAAAATTTTCCCTAATCTAGAAACAGGCTTACAAATAATCAACAAAACATAGTGCCAGTAAAACTTCTAATTTTTGAACAGTCATAAGCTACAACAGAGCATATGACTGATATTGATGTATGTAAAACAAGCAAATGTTGCTAGCTGCTGTCAAAAATGACCTGAAGCAATGTGAAGAAATCTATCTCATGAAACTGTTTTGGGTGAAAAAGGAGTCACACAGATTTGGTGAAGATGGTATTACACAGGTTTGGTGAAGATGGTATTACATAGATGGTATTACACAGATTTGGTGAAGATGGTATTACACAGATTTTGGTGAAGATGGTATTACACAGATTTCGGTGAAAATGGTATCACACAGGTTTGGTGAAGATGGTATTACATAGATTTGGTGAAGATGGTATGACACAGGTTTGGTGAAGATGGTATCACACAGGTTTGGTGAAGATGGTATTACATAGATTTGGTGAAGATGGTATTACATAGATTTGGTGAAGATAGTATGACACAGGTTTGGTGAAGATGGTATTACATAGATTTGGTGAAGATGGTATTACACAGATTTGGTGAAGATGGTATGACACAGGTTTGGTGAAGATGGACATGAACTTAATAGGTATAAATAGTGCTAATTTTTTATTTGATTTGATGAATATGGTGTTACACTGAGATAATGGAATAACACATATTTAAGAGAAAATGAAATTACAAAGATTTGACAAAATTATAACATATATGTAATTATCATAGGCGTAAAAAAGTATATAAAATACAGTCCAAACTGTTAATTCACTGATAATTCATAAATAAAATAGAATAAATAAACAGAAAACCCAAATATTTCATAGAATATGATGTTACAAAAGGAATGTATGCATAAGATTCAATATGCACATAATCTAATATAAATATATAAGTATATATAAACAAAAGGGCCATGATGGCCCTGCATTGCTCACCAGAATAAATGTAAGTGAATTAAATACTAAAGGCTATGTTTGGTGATGATCCATCCAGTGATTCATGAGAAGGATTCATTTTAATGTATTTCTATTTTTAGCTCTGGTGCCCCCCTAAGAGGGTTTAAGAGGGTTCAGCCAAATTCATTTCAACAACTTGACAGAGGACAATCTATGGACGCTACAAAACCAAGTTTAGTGAAGATCCATCTATTGGTTCATGAGAAGAAGATGTTTAAACATATTTCTATTTTTAGTTTTAGCGGCCCCTAAAAGGGGCCAACCATTTTTATTTGAGCAAACTTGACAGGACACTATCCAAGGATGTTAAACACCAAGTTTGGTAAAAATCTATCCATTGATAGAAGAAGTAATTTTGAAGAATTTTATTTTTAGCTCTAGTGGCCCCTAAAAGGGGCAAACCAAATTTATTTTAGCAAACTTGATCTAAGGATGCTGCAAATAAATTTATTATAATCAAACATTTAAATGAACAAACATGTGTCACTAGTGGTCTTATATCATGGTTTTACAATTTTGCTGCACTTTTTTAAAAGTGTATTGATTTATAATTGACTAGCTAATCAATAAGATACCAGTCTACTGTATTTCAATATGTACTCTATTTTCAAAAGAGAAAAAGGAACTCTATTTTCAAGAGAGAAAAGAATTTCTTTGCAACCTGCCTACCCTGTTTATTTTGGTTAAGTAATCATAAAGTCTATATGGTTCTAACCTTTCACTTTTATTATTACTGATATTAAACTATGTTTGTTTGTTTTTATGTGACTTATTGTCACTGGGGTTAAACACTGTTTTTTCAACAATTTTTCAGTTATATATGGCAACCGGTTCACCTAACCAGTTTTCCTGGACTGCATACTAACCAGTACTAACTTACCCTTCCACAAGGAGCCAGCAACTTCTCCACATATGGAGGAAAATTGACATTTATGTCAAATTTTCACAGAAGTGAATGACCTGCCACAACTGGAATCTCCAGGTAACAAGTTCAGCGCACTAACCACTGGACCACAGCTGGGGCCACATAAATCAAAACTACAGGTGCTTCATTCATAGGTAAATAAACTAATACAGCCAAACCTGTGAACAAAGGCCACACTTGAGAAAGGCAAAATGTGGCCTTTATTGACAAATGGCCTTTATTTGGAGGTCAGTTTGTTCTAAATGATCAACAATATATCTTTACAGAATGGTCTTTATTCACAGGGTGGTCTTTATTTGGAGGTGGCCACAAACACAGGTTTGACTGTACATAAATGTAATCATGATTACTTTGAAAGTTTCACAAAAGGTTTCTTTCTTGGAATAATTCATCCAGTTGATCTTCAAGCATCTGACTGGTTCCTCTAAGACCTGCCACCACTTTAAACGACCATTCAAAGTACTCCTGTACTCTAACCGGGGACCAGCCAACCGGCGTTTGTCTTCTTAAGTCCCGTAAATTGTACAGTTTATCAGCTAATTTTACAAATTTGGCTTTCGTGCTACTGTGAGGTGCGTGTTTTATCTGTTGTTCTTTACGTTCTATCTTAGGTAAACTTTTATCATCTGTGACTTCTCTGACGATTTCTACAAATATATTTATTTTTACATATAATATACAAAATAAATGTGTCAGTAAATTTTCACTTAGCAGTCTTAGCAATTCTTGGGTTCCAAATGGTGGTCATAATACCGAGGACAGTGCCTATAATAATTTGTTACACCACTCATAAGAATAAATTTAACTTAATTTGTCACTAAAATGGTAATAAAGGTATACTTCTTGGAAGATAAAGGGGACAATAGTAAACTTAATAAAGGATTTTACCAACAAAATCCAAAGGATGAAAAACAGTGGATAATAAGTTCAGAAAAAAGAGGGCCATGATAGCCCTGCATCACTCACCAGAATAAATGTAAGTTAACTTGTTACTAAAAAGGTTATAAAAGTACACTTCTGGGCCGATAAAGGGGAACAATAATAAATTCGATAAAGGACCATCAAAGGATACTACAATGGAATACTGGTGATGACCAGAGGATGCTACAGACCAAATTTGGTAATGGCAACTTTACAATAAGGCAAAAAAATTAATGCCTAGTTTTCACTGACTGTAACAAAATTATATGAATTTTACAGATTTGTATATAAATGAACATATTTTGTATGTGTAGAGGGTTATTTCTGCTTCTTAATTAAATCCACATGTTTATAGGCTGATACTATCTCTTGTACACAGTGGTCAGCAGAGGATTATTTCTGCCTCTTAATTAGTCCTGCATGTTTACAGGCAGATACTATAATCAGCAGAATTTTCCATTTTTAATAATAACAAATAGATGGGTAGCCCTGACCAGATAACCAAATATGTAAAATACATGTATGCCACGTGATGAGATTTTGAGAAATGTATTTATTGCTTGGATAGTCATTCTAGGAGATTCTGTGTAGGAGTCAGAGCTTAGATTCCGAACTGTTAACATATACAAAGAACTTTGTGTTGTTTTATAAAAAGTTATGTTAAACATGTGATGACTAGGTTGACATAATTTTTTCTGTCAATAAAACTTATTATTAACACTTACTAGATACAGTAGTCTTATGTTTAAGTGCGAAACAAGATGCTGCATTAAAGTAATGCATATACCCCTGGTGGCATACTTGATAATAGATTTTGAACCCAATTGAGGTCAATGAGTGAATGTAGCAGCCAAGATTCAAATATACATAACTGCCCTATATATTCCATATAAGAAAAATAATCAAGGCCCATAACAATGCCAAACAAAGTCAGGTAAGCAGGGTTGATGCTAGACGAAGCAGTAAAATCTAGCTAATCAAGAAATCCAAAGTCCAAATCCGGTCAAGGTCAAGGTCAAAACGAGGTTGAGTGATATGTGTGTCAAAGCATTGTAGTAAGCAGTGTTGGTTCTAGACGAAACAATGAAATCTAGTTAACCAAGCAACATTTCAAGTCCTAATCTGGTCAAGGTCGAATCAAGGTCAGGTGATAAGGGTGAATTGGGAATGGTCTAAGGCAACAACTGTAAGAGAATCAAAACAAGAGACTAAATGGTGAAGTCTAGTTACAGATGGACAAGTCAATGACATCAGTAGATGCCGGGGGGCATAAAGTCCCAAGTATTGCAACCATATTTTACGGTTAAAAAAGATTATGCTAGTAATTAGAATTCATTTTCAAAGTTTAATGAAAGAAATTCAATCTACAAACCTGCAACTTCAGGTCCAAAATTTGTTTCAATTTCTTCAAAAGTTGTTTCAGTGTCTTCGACTGTATCATGCAGTAAGGCAGCCTACAATGTAAGTTATATGGCTACCCCTGATGATTGAAGATACTGGTCCAAACAATTGACCATCTAAGAAAGTATATAGGTTTATACCGATTTAGGGAAAACTGGTAGAACACAGGGGAACTCTAGCTAGTGTCCATTATGTATAACTTAAATACAAATCATAAATGGTGTTTAAGCCAATAAAGATTAAATAACTTACATTACATCTCATAATACAGGCTTTATTTCAAATCTTTTTAACAAGTTTTTATTCAAATCAGCAAAGCAGGTCTTACTTAAAATTCACAAGTATTTTATGTAAGAATTAGTATACCTGTATAACATGCACATCTGTAACACCTGCTTCTTCAGTTAGTATGTTAGCAACACCTGAAACCAATATCAATAACAAATTATTGTTTTCACTGGATTTAACACTGCTATTCAACAATGCTTCAGTTATATATGGTGGCCAGTTCACCTAACAATTTTTCCTGGATCATATACTAACCAGTACTAACTTACCCTTCCACAAGGAGCCGATAACATATGGAGGAAAATCAACATGTTTGTAAATCATACAAGGGTATGACCAACCATGACCGGGATTTGATCCCAGATTGTGTAACAGACTAGAAAAAAAAGATACAAAGAATATAACTCACACAATACTTTGTTCACTCAAATTTTTTTAAAGCAATAACTCAAACTATTGAAACTTAACAGTCTACCACAATTTTAAGAAAGTTCACTTTATCAAACAGGAACTTACTATCCACAAGCTTGTAGTTGGTGGGTTAGAAGAATGACTGTTTGTATCAAACTGGTAAGACAAAAAATTTTACAAATTTGGTTCTTATTAACAGATGGCGTTTATTCAGGTTAACTTAGATCATTATATAAATAAATGTGCACTAGGAAGGTATCCTTGCTCACAAGATGATATTTTTTCACAAATGGTTATAAGAAAAACTTATCTTTAGGTTTGTGGTAGATTTTATACCAAACAGTTATTTGTAATTTAAACCCAACACACAAATTTTATATTCAGTTCTTGTAACATAGATCCTAAAAATTTATTAATTTTCTTAGTCAAAGATCACTACATAAATGTGAAATAAAATGTCACTATGGCTGTTTCTGCATGTCGCAGGGTAAATTGATTATTTGTCATGTCTGTACTTGTCATGCATTATTGTTTTGTCATTTGTGCATGTCTGTGTGTTACCTTACAGCCACCCTCCTGCTCCCCATAACTCCTCATTCATGTCACCTGCCGCCCCTGCACATACCGGAATTTAGCATACGTAGGTTCCGCTTGCGCACTACTGTTCACACGCTAGTCAGTTAGAACACGCTTTTCATTCTGTTGAGTTGTGTTTTCTTATTTTCTGCATTTGTGCCTTTGCAGGCCTTTTACCCCTTTTTACCCCTTTTCCAAATGGTGTAGAACCAGTCTACGACAGGCAGTTTTGCTATTTTGATGACATAGTAGATGTCACGCTCTGGTCAAGAGTTAAAATGCACCAGATATCTGCTTGTAACTGATTTTATAACTTTTTATTATATTACATAATAAATTTTGCGCCTCCCAGTTATAATCAGCATTGATTGATCAGGAGTATCATGTAGATGTATATTATATTATATCATTAACAACATCAATACCTTCAGAAATAAGAAAACAGTAATAATATTTCTCCAGGTCATTTATGAAATAATAAATACATCCCTATATTGAACTATTATTATGGTGTACTGTTACTACTGTATCATCAATATGTGTCGTGTATCGTTGGTCCATATTGCAATATGTATCATATTGGAAATGTCTAAGCAATACCCAGCCCTATAAGTTACAGATGATGACATGTTTGCATTTAACTGTAGACAACAAAATATTCCTATTGTTTTTTTACTAAAAAGTATATCCAACAAGCTGCACCGTCAAACATTTGTGACAAGTGCATATTGTCTGACTCCATTATAAACAATGCAAATTAGGTGCAAAATATTCATTCAGACTTCAAAATTAATTCGACATAACCAAACAAAATTAGGACAAACTTCGTCTTAACCAACAGAATCTTAGTGGAAAAAATAGGACTTAAATACTTCGATATAATGAAAAATTTGTTTTAACCAACTTTACTATAATGAGAGTCAACTGTATCACTCTTATTTTGAACTTAAACTGATTTTATTTGTTATTATTAAAACATATTCAGGCCAGATATAAAGTCAGATATCCGGTCAAGAAGTAAAACAAAATATAGCGACAAAGGTGAATACATTGATAAACGTTTAATGTTATCAAATTGTCTAAATCCTTGACCCAGACTTATCCAGCAAACACAAGAATGTATTCGAAAAATATCCCATCCGAAATTAAGACATTGGAAAGTGTAACGTGTTTCCAGCAAGTCATATCACACAATTTAACATTGTGACAACTAACCTATCGGATGGTTAATATACGGAGTTTTCTCGGTGTCTTTTCGCCTTTGATCTTTGTGCTTAAGAGCCGCAAAATTCGTACAACGAATTATCTCGTTAACGACAGACATTTTGTTTGTTTATATCAAACTGGTCCCCGTTCCATACTGCACTGCACCAAAGTACAACCAGGGACAACGGGAACCAATCTTTGTTTATGTGTAAAACTCGATTATATACGTTCCCTGAAACAAATAAAGTCATCGGAGCACTAGATCATATCAGGGATTAATGTATTATTTTTTTGTCATGGAAACCTATGAAAATTGTAAAAGATTACAAAATCTATCAGGGAGTTAATTCTTAAAACAAACATAATTAATCTATTATTAGTGTAACATATGCTCATAAGATAAGATTAAATCCAAATGCATTTATTAAACGTGTGGCAATGAAAACAGTAACCCGCTCGATTGTGTAGTGGAATTAACTTATTCAGAACAATTTATTGACTGGTTCCCGTTCTATCTTGCAGTGTACCAAAGGAACAGGCATGTTCTAAATTATCTGGTACGCTGATTGGACAATTCGTTTGAGCCATGTGATTGTCTGTCCATTCGTGAAGCATCGGGATTTCAGTATATCTTAGGACTATACATGGATATGTTACTTATGTTGCTGATGCCTGAATACCTTATGTACAAAATTGTACCCTTTGTTCTTAATAAAAAAGTGAATGCTTGAAGTTACAAGGGGGATTCATTTACAGAAACGAAAATATGACCACTATTTTATTAACGGGCACTCTGTCTAATATAAAAAAAGGAATGTATGTTATATACCAATGTCCCCCAAAAGCATTTTCAAATAGCATATACAGCATCCATTGATTAAACTAATTAGTATTAACTTTTATAAATTATTTTCCTCATTGTATCCATATTTTCAATCATTATATAAAAAAATGTTCTAAGTTAATTTTTGTCGCATACTCTTTTTACTATATGAGAACGGAAATAGGAATTCGATAATGATCAAAGTTGTGTATTGTTACCATGGTATCAGTCACATTTGGTCAGGTGTATATTTTCCTCCTTCTGTGATATGATCCATAAAATATTTCTTCCTTATAAGGGTCCAGGAAAGGAGACAGCCTTATTATAAATGTAATATCGTATAACAACTCGTTGTTGTCTGTTTGATTGGCGATTTGTTTTGGTTGTTGCCAAGTATATTTTGATATCGCAGTCTTTGAAATCCCAACTAATTGTTGACTATATTGTTTGATAGATGCATTAATTATGCTTAACTACATAATTTAGAATCAGATAGACCCTGATGTGTCATTGTTGATTTTACGCGTAATATTAGCACTTTTATAAAACAAAAGCATTTGAACAAAATATAATCATGTAAATGATAATAAACTCATGTTAACTTTAAACCTGAGACCATTATATATATGTGTATAATGGTCTCAGTTGAACCTCAAGAAGTGGTAGTGAACACTATTATACCACAAAAAGAAACAATCAGAATTCCGTTTTGGAATATAGGTAAGTGGGTCGTGGGTATTAAATAAATACTAATTTAAGTGTTTTCACAACAATGGTAAAAACGAAACTATCTAATTTCCATATTTTGAAATTATGCGCGAAATATGCATCGAGGGAAACGATGCGAGGCATACCGAATACGAAAAGTCTCGCGAGATCCAATGGGCAGAATTCTGTCCGAATTTGACCAAAATTGATCAATCAGCATCCAGGAAATTTTAAGCCATAGCTGTTGTCTCTCTACAGACAGAGACAACGGGAACCAGTTTGTACAATCTATGAATATTACCCGTCCAGGGAGTTTTAGAACATAGCTGTTGTCTCTCTACAGACAGAGACAACGGGAACCAGTTAGTACAATCTATGAATATTACTTCCGGTAACGTTACACGTATATCTTGTGACTACAGTTATCAATGATTATTTAACTCCAATTGTAATATGTCTTGTTCATCAATGTAAGCAAAACAAATTGAAGGCGAGTGGATTATACTATTTATAACATAGTTGGGAATATGATATTGCACATTTTAAAATTTAAGTTCTGACATCAAATTTCATTGAGTTTAAACATGGTTATTAAACCGAAAGTGCCTTGCAACTAAATCGGGCTTAATGTCGAAAGTTAAATTACATAGATCTATGCACCATGTTCCTTCAAATTGTTACAAGTACGAAAGTTCTAATACAGTCAGTCAGGCAGTAGCGGATTTTGGGCAGTAACGGATTACGCGCTTAGTCTTTTAAAACCTTGCAAGTCCGTTCATAATATATCACTAAAAGAAATATTCAGTCATCAACCTGGTTCCATTCCACACAAATTCACGTATATTTGAAAATATCGTGATGCTAGTTAAGTCTACAAAACCGTGTAGCCCCGAATGAGGTCACCGGATGCTTACGTATTTTATGCGCTCAATAACGTGTCGTTAAAACTGAAATGCGAATATCATCAAACTTAACATTTAAATTACCCTCAATTTGGTACCATATTGCGTATAAATATCCCATCCTATTACAATTACAATATCCGTTGCAAATTAAGACAGGGACCTGAAGCAAGCCGCAAGTAGGACTGTTCAAGCCATACAGAAGAGGCAAGATCTGAAGATCACGGATGGTATTCACGAAACAACCTTGAATTTCCTAAATTGGTCCACTCATGTCCATTACACATGAAAAGGCAGTGAGCCAGAAGGATAGATAGATTTATTAAATTAGGAATATATATAATCTTTGAGATGTTTTAGAGAATACAGGTTCACATAAGTGGTAACACAAGTGAAATGAAACGTCAAAACAATGATATTTTTCAAAATATTGATTATTCTGATTAAAGTTTTGAAGATGTTTGTTTCAATTTATTTTCTTATACAACGTAGAATATTTTAGTCTGCTTTATTTGAGCCTCATTGAACTATATTGATATCCGAATAACATGTATTTGCTGTACTTGGGCCTATGCAGACAGAAACGATGACATAGCAAAGCGATGATACATTGCCTTCCAAAGAATGGCGTTCAATGATATTTTAACATTGAGTTAGTAGCTTATCTAGGACTTAGTGGTAACTTAACCCGCTTTGAGATGCCCCCGTTTGACGTATGACCTCTAACACACCGTGGCACATTGTGTAATCCGATACTGCCTGAATCAATCCGCTACTGCCGTAATGAGTGACTTACGAAATTCGGCATTTAAGCCATGAAGATAAATGAGTAGAAGAATTTAATTTACACCCTCGAAAAGGTCACAAAATTTGCTTTTAATCGGTATATATTTCAATAATTCACGCGCTCTATTGACGACGTATGCAGTGAAAGTTTCGTTAGCAATCCGCTACTGCCTGACTGACTGTACTACTGAATATTTGCTTAATACGGTCTGTTGAGATAATTAATAAGTGATATAAATCGAGGGTTAAGTGGTCATATATCTTTTCATTTAATCCACTGTAAACATTAAAGTTGTAAACAATTTCATGAAATTTTCAAGATTTAACTTATACTTGTAATATCTGGATAGTGTTTACATAACGTCATTGTTAATGTTCTGTAAGAAAATACTAATGTACAACCTGTACATATTTGGAGTGTAATATAGAGGACCTGGAATGAGTGTTCATTCCTTTCCATTTAAGCACTTTGGTGCGCGGAATTCTGCCCAAATTTGACCAAAATTGACCAGTCCAGGGAGTTTTAGAACACAGCTGTTGTCTCTGTACAGACAGTCAACGGGAACCAGTCTAATTTGAGTTTATACAATCTATGAATATTACTTCCGGTAACGTGACACGTATATCTTGTGACTACAGTTTATCAATGATTGTCGACTTTGATTTAATTGTGTTTTCATTATTAATATAGGCAAAATAAAACGAAGTTCACGGTGAGTTGATTATATTATTAATGGCATGGTTAAAAATATGATATCACACATTTTAATATCTGAGTTCTGGCGTCAAATTTCATTGAATTCAAACATAGTTATTAAACCGAAAGTGGCTTGTAATAACAACTAAATAGGGTTCAAAGTCGACTGTTAAATTACATAGAAATGCAACATGTTCCTTCAAAATGTTACAAGTACTTAAGTTCTAGTACAACTGAATATTTGCTATTAAGATAAAATGTAAGTTATAAAAATCAAAAGCGAAAGTTGGCAATATATCTTTAAATTTATTCTACTGTAAGCATTTTAGTTGTAGACAATTTAATGAAAAATTTGAAGATTTAACTCGTACGTGCTATGCATGGGTATTATATAAATAACGTCATTGTTCATGTTCTGTAAGACACTAAAATACAACCTGTACGCATTTAGAAATAACGTTATCCGGGTTCAGCATTTTGTTACGCTATTTTCCGAAAACGTAAACCAGGTTGGATATTTTACAATATCAGTAAAATATCATTATGAAAATATAGGTTATGTATGTGATTGGCAGGGAGTAGTCCAATAAACTCGGTTCAAGCTGTGTTATAGCAGATACATAAATCGTCAATTGCCTACTGTTCAAATTGAAATAATCGATACATTGTCAATTGAGACGTCTGATTGAAAGTTATGATTTAAAATAGTACATGATGTTACCTTAGAGTCAGATCTTTGGAATATGTAAATAACTGCATTTTGGTTATTTTTGTTATTAGTTCATAAATGTTCACAGACTTACAGAACTAATCAAATGAATAACTCCTTGTAATTCGAATATTTAAAGTAAACCAAGGACAACGAGTCAATAAATTTACAAAATTTATAATTATAAAGACAAAACTAATGTTTTAATACTTATCTACGGGATGCAACTCTTTCTTGACCCTAGCTATCTAGTTACTTCATATATAAGCTCATATCATAACCTAAAATGTACAGGATAGTGTCGAATATTAGCCATCATATGCTATAATAGATATGCTTGCAGTTTTCAAATGTTGATAAAAGTCAATCAAGGTTTGAAATCAAACATCTGAACGTAGTCATGGCAATAGATAAGGTTACGATATGTTGATTACCTTACCTAATGTCAGGTGAGCATTATTATAGACATTGATAAGATCATAGCTTCGATTAATACCGATGAATGCTTTCTGAAATGGTACCGTTTCTGTCCAAGATGTCTCCAGTTTTCCAACTTATTCCTATTATTGTTGCGTTTGCATGAATGTTCGCTATACAGCTCAAAACTCGTAATCATAATTTAAACCGCAAGTTCATGAAAGAGTATCGATAAATTTAAACTTTAATAAGACATGCCCTACTATTTTAAAACTGGTCATACGATATAGATCGTTTTTAATATAATGTAATATCTATATTATATAAATATTCAAGAAAGGCATCATTAGAAAATGGTAGTGTTATTTGTTACTTGTCAATAATTATTAGCATTTTACTGAATGTGTTTATTATAACAGAGAAAATTAAAATGCACTGTGTGTTGAGATGTTTAATCACTTTTTGAGGTACCCCTTAAAATATCATAAATTAAGATGCTAATACCGTCGATATCTAATATTTTTATCATTAACATTATACATGGTGAATTCTGGGAGGCTCTTGTGTAGTAAATAGATAAACTATGATACTGTGTCTACAGGTACACGTCCGTCACTGTAAGGTGTATTACATAATTATTTAAGGTGCCTACCTTACTTTTATCTTACTATTATCTTACCTTATCTTTCTCGGACTGTTATTAATAGGTTTTTTAGGTTAACCTTGAAACTTGACATCCAGTTCAAGGTAAAGTATGAGCAAGTGTACATTTTAGCTCATAGGCATTGATTCACACATGTTTTTTTCAAACTTCTCCAAGAAAAGTTTACAGAGTTATGGAACGGAATTCGTGTATTTACGCCTATTTCGGCCCAGACCAAAGACAAATGTTCAAATTAACATCCAAATTAATTTTGTAATACCAATGGTAACGTTTCAAATGGAATGGCTATCATTCTTATTAAAGGACAACTTAGCTAATAATAATTTAGACAAGGATCAACTTTCTCTGGTTCGATTTATTGTCATGGTTATCATAACTATCCGAGTTAAAATTATGGCGATGATATTCTTTGTTATCAGTTTGGATAAGTTAGCGTATATCATAAATGAAAAATCATTAGTGTGACATGTGTACATGTGAAATATAAGATTAAAAACAAACGCGCAAACGTTTAAAGATATACATAGTAACCTGAACTGTTGTGAAGGGGAAATAACTTATTCAAAACAATCTACTACTATTACTTCCGGTCACGTGACATGCATATCATGTGATTACAGTTTATCAATGCTTTTTGACTCCGATTTTATTTTTGTGTATTTTTCTGATATAAGCAAAAATATCGTTTACGGTAAGTCGAACATATTGTTTATAGTACAGTTGAGAATAAAATAATGGACATTTTTATATTAATGTTCTGACATCAAATTTTAAATTGAATTTAAACATTGTTATTAAACCGAAAGTGACTTACAACTAAGTGCATTAGAAGAGCAACAAAATCAATATCGAATGTTAAATTACATGGATATATGCAACATGTTCCTTCAATTTGCTATAAGTAGTTTAGCTCTAATTCTACCCAATATTTACATAATACCGTCTGTTATATTTGATGAGTGAAATCGAAAGCGAAAGTGTGTTATATGTCCTTAAAATTTAATCTTCTATAAACATGTAAGTGGTAAACATTTTCAGGAAATCAAAATTTAACAAATATGTGTTATACGCGGGTATTATACACACAATGACTTCGCCTTGTGTTCTAAAAGAAGATACTAGAATACAATCTGTGAACATTTAGAATGAAATATCTGGGTTAAACACTTTGTTACGCTATTTTCTGAAAACCAGGTATGGTATTATACAATAACGGTGAAATATTTAATCATTATGTGAATGTAGGTTATGTAGGTGACCGACACAGAACAGTTCACTTTTGTATGTGGATAAGTTTAGAATGTTTTTTGGGAAGTAACAAAGTGCGTGTAAGTTATTATAAATTTATAGTATTTGTTGTCCGATTTTTAAACTGTCACTAGTGCATAAATACATAAACAATTAACGGTTTGGTATTTTTAAACCAGTTCGAATCGTCATAGTCTGTTCATAAACCGTCAGTAGAGCAACGATCGGATTGGTATAATCCATACAATGTAAATTGAGACGTCTGTTAAAAAGATACGATTTAAAATAATGCATAATGTTACATTAGAGTACCGAGGGTCATATCTTTCGAATATCGACGTGACTACATCGGCTCTATTTGATACCAATTTATAGATGTTCACAAATTGAAAATAATAATCAAATAAACTACTGTTTGGTTGTCGTATATTTAAAGTAAATCAAGGACAACGTGTCGAACATTTCAAAACTGTAAAGATAAAACTAATATTTATCTACGGGAGGTAATTCTTCTTTCATGACCCGTTTCTCTCTAGTTACTTCGTACATCGTGACAGGATTGTTATGTTTGAATAAAAAAATATATTCAGTTCCTAGCAAATTCGAATATTTTTAGCTGGGGAAAATCACATATTTCCAAACAAAGTCTCAACTTGGCAATATGCCAAATATTACGCAATCGTTTGCTTTAACAACTACTTCTGATTTGTAAATTCACTGGAGGAATATAGTCCAATATTAGGATTAATACTATGTAAATGAGAAGCAATAAATACATGAAACTACCTGATGATTAGTCTTTTTACCATTTGCTGTTGCACTTAGACTAACCAGCTTTATTGGCCTGTGTTTTTGGACGGAATTTATAATTTATGTATTAATGCGCGACATTTGTGACCTAAAATTAGGACGGAAATTGTCGACATGATAGTTACAATTCTAAACAAGCGTATGTGGTACTACGATTGAAGTACCATTTCAATAAAAAAGCCTTGGATTATCATACCGCCATATGCTATGTAGTCCTAGCTTAGCTGTAAAATGCACACATTACGGTCTATTTTATCATTTTGACGTAAAGTTTAATAAACATTGTCGTATTTTTAATATCGTAAGCATCAATGATCTACATTATTGATCATCAAGATCAGTCTGACATTTACCCTCAACCGAAATGGCGGGAAACAAGCGTACCTAATTATCATAGTCGTTCTTCGGTTTTAATATTTCGCGGATTAATAGCTAGAAACGTGGATACCAAAGGCATTGGTAAATTGTCACCTATAATTAAAAGAGCAATCAAATTATTAACTGTTATATTTTGATTTTTAGATAGCATTTTATTGAGGGAATACCAGTGTGTTAGTAATAATATTATACCTTACGCGCATTTATACCGAACTCTACGTATAGACGGAAACAATGTTTGAGATCTTGGAAAGGACAAAAAAATGGTAAGTTATTAAACATTTTTACTGTATCTTAAATTTTATATCTTGCAATATTACATTTCGAAAACTGCAATATGTGTTTGTAACGTTTTTTGTATACATGTCAGTTGTGTACACATGTCGATGATTTAATGTCATCATCCTATTCCTAGTTCTTTGACTAATTCCTTTTAAGTTTCATTCTTCTTCTTTTTGTTATCATATCATTGTCCATAATCTGTTCGAGTTATTTTTGTCTGACTAGTTGTTCTCTAGTTCACGTAATCACTGATGATGGTATTCGGCTTTTCTATTTTTTGTCTGGTTAATATCACCAGCCGAAAAACGTGAACATAAATTCTTACTATCGAACACCCGTAATAACACATCGAACTATGATACGACAACCGGTATATCATAATATCGGACTAGTCGACAACCGATATAACAAAAAAAATCAGCCTATTCGACGACAGCTGTTTATAGATCTGACGATTTGACAATCTTAATCTGCATTTTTTAACATTACTCGTTAATATTGTTACTTTTTTAGCTCACCAGAACCCGAAGGTTCAGGGTGAGCTGTTAGGATGAGTAGGTGGATGCTCCAGCGCCCGTCGTCTGGCGTCAACAATGGTCTTTCCCCCAGAAACTGCCAGTCGGATTTACTTCAAATTTGCTGTGCAGAAGCCTTTTGACGTTCTAAGTGCAATTTGCTCTATTATACCAGTTGACCCCTTTTAGGGGTCACTAGAGCTAAAATAGAAAAAACCTTTAATAATCTTCTTCTCATGAACCAATAGATGGATCAGTCACGAAACGTGGTCTGTAGCATCCATATATAGATTTTTTTTATCAGCTTTGCTCAAATAAAAATGGTTGGCCCCTTTTAGGGGCCGCTAGAGCTAAAAATAGAAAAACCTTAAGGGAGCGTGAGTGGCTATATGGTGATATCAAGTTTTACTAATTTATAGTTCTATAAAGTCAACCATAATTGTATACATTAATAAACCCACTATACGAAGTCTATTGCAAGTGATTTGAAACAAATATTGTACTTGGTCTGTCTTCTATAAAACAATATCGCACGAATTTTTCGTATTTTTGAATAAAGATCATTACTATATACATAAGGATATATTATAATAGTTAGACTTAAAATAACAATCATTGTATCATGCAGGGAGCCATGTCTCAGATTTTGATAACGTCCTCCATTCAATGGATATTTGACTTTAAAGAAATTCCGAAGCCTGAACCCCGCTGACAATTACGTAATACGTCATAGATAAAAAATGAAAATGAATATCAAAATTCTGAGACACGGTTCTCTATATAAGCATTTCTGCTACAAAATTCCGAAAGCCGCTTTGAAATCCATCTTCAAATAAGGCGGCAATCTTTGTTCAAAAATAGCACCCCTGAGTTTTTTTTTCTAAGCGAGAAATTAACAATAAAGTGTTAGATCATTATCACCTCATGTGATCAACAATTATTCTATAAATTAATACAGGCTATTAAAATTTGATAACCAATTGAAATCGAGTTGAAGATGGCTGTGAAAGATAAATGAAAGGTAGCCATGCATTAAGTGTAAAAATAAGAACTTAAAGATGTGTAGAAAAGTGTTTATGTTTTATGTCTATTAATGTAATCATTTAAAAGCATACTAATATATAAAGGTAATTGGATATGTAACAGAACAAAATAAGATTCTCGAAAAACATGCACGTCCGATGTCCATAAGACGTTACTGTTTTTCATCCCATTGCTTGTTTGATAGCTTTCAATATTTTACCAAAATGTACAGAGTTGCTTAGTAAAAGTTCACGTTGAAATAACTTTATTTTATTGATTACATCGATGAAATAGCGAAAATAATACTTTTCGTTGACCCAGTTTCCCTGTATTAATTTACTGGCAATTTAAATATATTGTAGTTTTATAACATGTGTTTAATTGTATTTGAAACCTGACTGATTCTGGTATATATAGATTTAATTAAACTTGTAAAAATAGTACGTCATAACATTAATGGGGTAACAATCTTTGACAGCTCGTTTTCTTATCGTGTGCGTTTTATTGAAAAGTGCGTGAAGTGTCTGCATATCGTATTGCTGTTTATCATATCTCCCGCCAAAACATAAGGGAATGTGTGATGCGACTTAATAAGGTCTAAATTGACCCATGTTGATAGCATCATTAGCAAGACGTTAGAGTATGATATCGATATCACACTTCAATAAGACCACCGTTCCGGATCAGTTATTTCATTATCTATTTTATATTAAAAGTACATTAGTTGCTAGTAGCCCAATCGACCAAGGTGTTAATGAATTCACACGTTTCTTGCACATCAAATGATTGTTGCAGTTATATATTTATTACGTAAATTTCAACCATAAAGTTTCCATTTTCACAACATGTCATGTCACTATGGTCAAGTTTTTCACTGGATATAGATTTATGTAGTTCGGTATCTTTAGCATTTGTAAATCAACTTCCGTGAGAAAGAGATTTCTACCTACATTTTTCACTTTTTGAGAACACTCTAACACCTTGCTTAGCCTTATTTTTCTTATTTCCCATTTTAATCGGCTTGATGTTGATAATCTGTTGAATTTTAAATACTTTTGTTAACATACCGCAAGCGATACCAAATTTAATATGGCTTGATACAAATTTGCCCTTAAGGAGCCCCTTACAACGCCGCATCCTAGATCGTTCTCGCTGATAAAGTGGAGTCGATATGGGGGTGCAGTTTTTATCGCGATAAAACACTATTTTTGCATATTCGGATCGATTTTTTTTGTTGCATGGTATGATAGTATATTTAATTATTGTCAGTAACTTAAAATGTCATTTTCGCATTTTTTTACGATTGTAGGCACTTACGCTACATTAAAATGACTTCTTTTCATAAACCATTGGTTGGATCATCACAAAATTTGGTCTGTGGCATCCTTAAGTCATCACGAATATTCTTTTGTATTATATATATTTACTATGAGTTAACCTATATCATACAATATGGAATATGGAGTGAACATAAATGATTATCTAGGAAATACTGTGAACATATCTGACTATATACATTCAGGACGATGAGACAAGACAAATCAATTGCCACGATTGATCGGCAACTATCAAAAACATTATAATTGCTGATGCCAAAGTGTAAAGTCACGCTTCTGAGGGCAGCAGCAGTAACTGAAGTGAGACCAGGAGATTACGTGACTCAAACAAACGTTGTAAGAAACATGTACAGACATGAGTAGTCCCTCGGCTAGAAAAAAAAATTGAGGTTTGTGCATGCATAACATATTTCATTAGCAAATCTATTCATTTATATTAAGAAATTCTACTGGTTGCAAACTAACTAGAATAGCTGTTGTAGTCTGACTGTCATTTACCTGTATAATATAAAATATCTTCACAACACAATATGATTATTTCTTTGTCTAACACTTTGTTGGCAAACATGTGTTGATAAATTTGTTACAACGAACCGAATAGAATTGCCCTTGTCCGTCCTGTCTTCATTCCTTTAGAAAGATACGTGTCACCAATAGAAGAAATATGCTTATTTATAAGAATGTTTTTATTTTAATGACAGTTATAAGTGGTTGAAAGCATGTTGGCCAATTGAGGTTCAACTATGAAGACTCATTTAACATAAAAATTCTTGACTTTGATACTAGAAATTGATTATTTAAATTTTAGAAAACTGATGTCCTACTTGAGTCTAAAGGGTTTGCGGTTCAGGCGATATCCATATCTGATGGGGCAGCTGATTTAGCTGTATAGGCAGAAGCAATTACTGATTACTTAAATGTCATTACAGACACGGACTCTTTCCTTCTGGAAAACGCAGCTATTTGTCTCCTTATAAACTCTAAAGTGTCTGTTTAGAAACTTTGAGAATTCTCATGATCTTGTGTAAATATGTAAAAATATAATTTGTGAGTCATGAGAATCACAACTTTATCCTTGACCAGTAAATAACCTTACTTGCCTGTTAATATTTACTATTGAGCTTTATATATTCCTTATTTATTTAGGTACTTTTTCAGTGTTATTACTTTAAAACCAATAAAATCCTGTTATCATTGAACAAATGATACCAGCTTTAGTTTATTATGTCATGTAATTACATTTTGCATTTTCATTCAAATAGAGCAAATACTATTTTTTTTCATTACAATTTCATTATATATATTTTGTTGCTTGATAAAATAAATTAAAAATGTAACATGTGTCTGATATTTGGTTTTTATATTTTCTCCTTTTGAAATTATCACCTCAAATTTGAGACGCAAGCTACTCTCAGTGTACCGGTGAAATCATTATTATCTGTTCCACCAGTACGGTAAGATTAGTACCCCATTTGAAATGAACATTAATGTTAAATTTGAAAGCATGTACTACATACTACATGTATAACATGATAATTGACCTAGAACTTGAAATATATGTACTGTATGTCGCATGTACACATGTAAATACTTTGCTTTGTCAAATACATCAAAAATATGTTTAACAATTACAAAACAAATTTCTATACTTTTGGAATATATATTTGTCATGTATTCGTTTTATGTCCGTGTGTAAGCAAACTTTAAAAATAAGATACTTGTAGCCAATTTTTGTATCTTCAGTTTTACATGTTAGCAAACATAATATCATGTATTCTTTAGGGTGTACAGAAGATAATAGCTCATAATTTCTGGTCAAACAGTATTATATAATAAATTAATATATGCATATGCTAAATGTGTTAACTTTTGTGCTGTAATATTGACACTGTTAGTACAGTCGAACTTTTTGTAGCTGTGTAACAATTTTTCAAAAGTTTTCAAAAATCAGATACACATATTTTCCCAATTACACGTTTTTTTAAATATTTTGATTATTTTGTTGTATGTACAGTTTTATGCATATTTTCTTTTTCTTACGACTGTGTATAAATGTTTAATAAAACTATCTAATCTTATTTATTCTAACACGATGACGCAAAGCGCAGCTAACATTTTGTGTTCAGTAAAGTTTGTCTATTGGTCTATTTCACTAATCTGGATATCTTCAAAACGCAAACATGTCATTATTTTTTATCATTTTAAGTAATATCAAAATGTGCACGATCTTTACTTTATTGCATCATACTATTATGACAAAGCAATCTAACAATCAAATATTAAGCTGAACCAATTATGCAATAATACATATACATTCAATTATAATTTCTTAATTGACTGAGCTTAAAACGCTGAAGGTGAGCCGTTAGTGATACATATGTGTAAAATCTGGTAGAATACTGTGATTTTGTTATTTATACCACGAATAGTAATGAACATTAGATATAACTTGTAATACCCGTAATTATGAAATGGAAATTCAAATTGCATTTCTTATTTGACTTTGAACAATGATAGGTTTACAAACTCTACTTTTTGGCATTTAGGTCTATCATGTTTAAAAAATTCTTGTCACTTTTCAGCAATTTAAGTGTTATATCAGGTAACTGAAATGGCTAAAGGAATCCTCGATTAACATTGAAACAACTAGATTAATTCTCTGATTAAGTATACGCACATAAAACCGTTTTAAATGGCATTTTTATCTTTCTGAAAACAAGGCTTCTTATATAAGTTACTAAGTAATTATTGAATTATGAATTCTGACATATTTCTGATCATCGATGTCATATTTGTAATTAGTCTATACTACTTATAGCCCATTGTTTGCTATCAGTTTTGATTTTAACGCATATGTCATATGTAGAATGATAGGCATTTGGTAATTTTATTGAACCATGCATTAACGGTCAGTTTAGAAATAAGAAATGAATATAATAATATTTTGATATTTATGCGTAATATATTCTTGTGATTATTCGATATATATGTGTCAATGTACTATTTTATGTCCATACCACTTTCTAACCGAGATCTGGTTGCCGCGTTCGTAATGGGTCCTCTTGTTTAGAGGATGGCGGCTGCAAAATATCCCTTAATTTATTACAAAACGAGATAAAGTTTAGCGACAAGTTTCTTTTTTACTGGTCTTACTCAAAATACTGAATGCGCTATTAATCATAAAAATAATGAAATAATGGCAAATTTACAATATGTACATCAATATCATGAGCACAAAACTTGAAAGAATGTATAGATGATGGTAATAATGAGAAAAAATGAAATGAAACTGAAACATATTACACACGGCACACAAAACATACATTTACATGTAGCAGACGACCCTGCGACAATGACAAAATAGAATCGTGTATATTTAGAACCAAATATTACTCATTTCATTACTTTAAACTTGGTTATGGATGCTCAAATTTCCAAAGGTTTTAAACAATAAACGACATACAGTGTGAAAAATTTAGCAATGTTTCAATTAGCTTGCAAATAATTCAGTTTACGTTGTCCCTACTATTGAACGGCAAATATATGGTTTCACTAATTTCCGTTTGGAATTTAATTTCGTGGATATCGTGGGTCGGCTGATCCTAGAAATCAAATCCCCACGAATATAAATGCCGAGATATCCGTCAACCATCCGAAATTTGGCACAATATGAAATTTGCTTCAATACAACTTCCGGTATGTTCCATAACTGGAAAATAACAAGCTCCGACGATCTGTCAATGTTGAAATAATTCAAGTATGTTCACCAAAATCAGTAACGAAACATTTTTCAGTTTATTTTCAGTTATAATTAGTATTAACTTACATATCATATCGAGCAGACAGAAATAGGGGACTATGCTGAAACAGTGTTAAAAAACGGACACGACCTATCTAAGAAAGATTTGAATACGAAAGGCCCCTTATACTTTTGCTCAATCATTGTATTATCGTCAATTTGCAAATGATGTCATTTAGAGGTTGCGATCAGCTATAGAAACCTGAGCAAAGTTTTTTTCTATTTTCACATACTCTAGAGGGTCTGTCTGCAATGTCTGTCTGTTGGTTCTGTAATGAGAATTTAAATCTGATCATTAGATGTAAAATTTCTCGGGCATGGTTGTTCGGCTAGGGTACGTGTAATACAGTGCGTCTGATATTTCAAAAAAATCATACCGCTTAAATTAATTGATCGTCTTTTAGTCGAATTTTAGAATCTGTTTTGTGGGGAAGTAGCGCACTTAGAACGATTGCACGTGTACAATCAAACATTCATGCCTCTGTGAATATAAACAATACATTTCATAATTTCAATAATTATCTTATAAAATTTGTGAGCTTGTGTTTTTGTATGTTTTGCAGTAATCAAATGTAAAGTGGATCTCATCAAGTTTTGTGGAGTATAGTTTACAGATTTATATAGTTTACAGTATAGATTACAGCTTCTAGACATAGAGATATACATCTTGTAAAGGTAACGACATTGAATATTAAATCGGGTTTAGATATCATTTGTTAGAAAGTAATTTATTGTGCGTGATTTAACATAATTTACTTGTTGCGTTATAAGTCGAATATAGGCAGTTTACAATGTTTTGTGCATAAATTTAACTTTAATCTACTTGACTGGGTTATTCAAAGCTGTTAATGTTTTAGTCAGTTACACAGTATTATATTTGCCATAATATGAACATTCTCTCTGGTAACAAACGAACAATGAACATTACATTGATCCGTATATGGAAATTTATCATTGATGATATATAAAGATTCCTGCAAATAATGAAAATTTAGGGACATGTTGTGTAAATGTGTGCAATTATTTTTGTCTGTTTCAGCATTTTACTGTTGTTGCAATTAGCATCACTGACGAAATGGCAGAGCCAGGGCCATCGAAAAGTCAGGTAGATGGTAAAATGAATAAAGTAAAGCAAGAGCAATGTGAAATGTGTGAAGAGAATCAATCAGTGGGTTTTTGTTCACAGTGTGAAGGGTACATATGCCAATCATGTTTTGATCGGCATCTGAGGTTAAAAAAATCCAGGAATCATGTTCTTCTACTAGATGCACCGGATTCAACAGAAACTACAGAATACTTCGAGACATGCACTAAACACGACCACCAGCCAATTAAATTTTACTGTTCGCAGCACAAATTCTTTGGATGTGGAGAATGTATTTGTGATGAACATAAAATGTGCAAATATGAGCGCATTTCAGAGGCATCACAAAGGTTTCAAGAAAGTGGCGGTCTTGCCAGGCTACTTGAAGAAATCCAAAGCCTAGAAGGCAGCCATAAAGAATTCAAAGATGCAATTAACGAACAAACAGAAGCTACGTCTTCGATGAAACAATCAGCTGAAGATGATATTGAATCATTTACAGAGTCTTTGTTAACATATGTGTCCGAAGCAAAGAAGATTGCCCTTGAAGAGGTCAACAGTAAAGGATTAACAAATGACAAGCGAATTGAGAAGATGAAGGAGGATGTTGAAGCTATTGGATCACAATTGGATGAGGTTACTGCAGCTTTCAAAAATGAAGAACGAATCAATAAGCTCTTTATATTGGCTGTGGAATCTAATCCGAAAGTAGCTGCGATACGGAATATAGTATCTACTTTCAATACCAAGGTCATTACAGAATTCTCCTTCCAACCTAGCAAGATATTGAAGGATTTTGCGACTAACGCACGACCGCTTGGTAGATGTACAGAAAACGGTCAAGGTAAGAGTCAATTTTGACATCTTCACTTTTTGCATATTCATATAGAACACTTAGAAAGGTTTATTGTCGGTTACATGCCTCCAAAAATATAGGTCGGTTGGTAGTTTTTTTTTCTTTTCCGTTTTTTATATATATCAGATACACTGTAGTGAAAATTACAATATAGCACTAAGACTTGTATGCCGAAAACTTTTGAGTCGTCAGGTAAGAGATGGGTCTGTCGGGTAACCGGAAACAAACATATTTTTACGCTTTATTGTTTATCCAGAAAATAATATTTTTATGACTTCTCCACTCTCATATTGTTATGCCGTTAGGAGGAATGTGATATTTAAACTGAGAATGGAATGACGACACCAACGGCATAATTATAAAAGTCAACACTGTTTCAGTTATATTTTACTTTTTACCTCGCAGCTTTTGATTTATTATATAGACTTCCTAAATAATTACATTACAATTTTTGATAATAATGATCCTTTTTAAGCAATGAGCCCTGGATAAGTCATTTATTTTTGTATGTAATTGAACAAAACACATACACATGTACATGCGATCCGTTGTGCAAACAAGTTATATTGTATTCATTCGTATGAAGAAAATCGAAATACATAGAAGTTCATCCAATAATAACACTGCCTGTATTTCTGATGGAATTCACAACTTTTATGATGTTATCAAAAAGAAGAGAGCATCATAAGGTCTCTTACACTTATTGCCATTATTGCAATCTTTGTTGTTTCAAAATCTCTGTTTCCCGGAGTACAATAGTGTTGGTTTCTGGGAAAGCCGCAATAGCTTTATTCAGTAAATCTTCTGGCATACCTTCATCTTCTTCAAGTTCTTCTGTTGTTTCTTCTGTGTGTCAAGCACACTTCATACAGTTGTTTAACTTCCTGAAATATAATAAAGTTGAGTCAGTAGATGATCTGTTTACAGTTTGAAAATATGGACTAACATTACAAAGACTGAACTGATGTTGTGTTTAGAAGAGGTTTGAAATCACAGATTTAGTGCATACATGTAGTACATTTTATTTGATCATAATTGCGCCTCTGTCTAAGCCTACTACTGTTTGTTTCATATTATGTAATTGTTCAATTGAACAACATCTAATTTGAAATCTTCAACAGCAAATGACTATTTTTTTTCGACAGATGATGAACATGATTTAGAAACTAAACTCAAGAAGGAACAAGAGCGAGCAGATATGCTGTCACAGCAACTGGAAGCTCAAAGAGAAGAAACTGAGGTAAATTGTATTATATATTGTTTCACGTTCATGCAATTGATACAATGGTAAAATATGTGCAACGAAAATAGACGCAAACGTTATTGCGTTTTTAGCTCACCAGAACCGAAGGTTCAGGGCGAGCTGTTAAGATGGGTAGTTCGATGGTCCGTCGTCTGGCGTCAACAATGGTCTTCTCCCCAGAAACAACCAGTCGGATTTACTTCAAATTTGCTGTGCAGATGCTTTTTGACGTTCTAACTGCAATTTGCTCATATTGTACCGGTTGTCACATTTTAGGGGTCACTAGAGCTAAAAATAGAAAAACCTTTAATCATCTTCTTCTCATGAACCAATGGATGTATCATCACCAAACTTGGTCTGTAGCATCTTTATATGGACTTTCATCAGATTTGCTCAAAAATTTTGGTCGGCTCCTTTTACGGGCCGCTAGAGCTAAAAATGGAAAAAAAAACTTTAATCGTCTTCTTCTCATGAATCAATGGATGGATCATCACCAAACTTGGTCTGTAGCATCATTATATGGTCCTTTCTCAAGTTTGCTCAAATAAATTTGGTCGGCCCCTTTTAGGGGCCGCTAGAGCTAAAAATAGAAATACCTTAAAATGACTTTCTCATGTTTCTATGGATGGATTATTACCAAACTTGATTTTTAGCATCTTTAGATAGTGTTCTATCATATTTGGGGGAAAATTGGTAGGCCCCAATTAGGGGCCGCTAGAGCTAAAAATAGAAATACATTTAAACGTCTTCTTCTCATGAACCAATGGATAGATCATCACCATACTTGGTCTGTAGTATCCTTAGATGCTCCTTTTCATAAGTTTGCTCAAATAAATTTGGTAGGCCCCTTTTAGGGGCCGCTAGAGCTAAAATTAGAAATACCTTAAAATGACTTCTTTTAATGAACCAGTGGTTGGATCATCACCAAATTTGTTCTGTGGCATCATTCAGTCCTCACAAATATTCTTTTGTAGTATCCTTTGATGGTCCTTTATCAAGTTTGTTATTGTTCCCTATTATTTGCCCACAAGTGTACCTTTATTACCTTTTTTAGTAACATGCTAATTGATATCTATTCTGGTGAGCGATGCAGGGCCATCATGTCCCTCTTGTTTACATCGACTGATAGTTATACGTTTTGTATCAGTGCCATACCCGCTTAAAGCAAACCACTTCAGTTTCAAGAGTTGTTGCTATTATACCACAGATGGTAATAAATTATCAGACGAAGATTTTGATGACGTGAAACATGAATCAGTTTTGTGTACTAAAGTATTTTATCGAAAATATGTATTGGACACAAATAATATACGTAAAACACAATAAATTACAAACAGGACCGCCCTATGGTGTCGTTATCACAGAAACTAACATTCAATAATATAAATGATTATCTCACTAGTTTCATTTCGAGACACGTCATTTAAATGTAATGGTGATTAATGTTACCCTCTATAGCATAGGTTTAATGGAATGATCAACCGTGTTTCTTCCGTATTTTTGAAATTTTACTACAGTATGATATCTTGCGATATCTTTACAAAGGACAATGTGATCAATATGCCACATATAGACTTCTGTCGAACATATAAGACGGCAAATTCACAATTGTGGGAACACGTTTTAATACACTTTCTTCTCGATGTACCTTTGACAGTTGTAATTCTATTTTGCAAATTTATGTTAGTATTTATATTATATTTTAACAGACTGAAACCTCGAATTGGATTTGA